>JANTPZ010140181.1:0-34693 GCA_025593235.1 Vachellia pachyceras | reverse complement strand
TGTTTTGAATCAATTAATGAAATTCATTTTTCAAAAATATCATCAGAAAAAAATGAAATGGAGTTTTTTGAAACATCGGAAAAAGTTTTCTATTTTGTTATTTACATTTATACGACTAAAAAATCTTATGATTATTAAGAACTCAACAGGACCCCCTCTCGTTAAAGCAAAGAAAGAGGGGGTCATGTTGAGTTCTTAAGCTTTCATTTCGAAAATTCAGTTCAGCCGATTACTACAGGTATGAACCCAATCAGGAATATGAACCATAAAAGAAAATACCAATTAAACCGATCACATGAATACCAGTTACAGTACCTATTATCTAAAGAGGAATCCTTCCAGTAGTATCAGCCATTTATCCCACTTTCCTCCACATTTCATCAAGTAGTCATGCTAGAGACATAAACAGTCATAGATAATTATGAAATTATATCCTTCCGAATGGGATAAGAGAATTCCTAATATATATTTAATATTCCCTTAATTTTAATTGAAGAAATAATTGGAAAATAAAACAGCAAGTACAAAAATGAGTAATAACCCCCAATAGAGACTGGTACGATTCAATTCAACATTTTGTTCATTTGGGTTTGATTGTATCGTAGCTCTATAATTCGGATTAGGTTTATCGTTGGATGAACTGCATTGCTGATATTGACCCCAAAAAGAAACGGTGGGTACCGCTAGTCTGTGAACAGCCAGCCATCGTACTGTAAAAATAGGATAGGTTCTATCTATGGTCACTGGGGCCTCCTAAAAAGATCTACTAAATTCATCGAGTTGTTCCAAAGGATCAAAACGGCCAGTTATTAATGGAATTCCTTGTCGGCTCTCTGTAAAATACTCGTTGGGACGAGGGCTTCCAAATACATAGTAAGCTAAACCCGTGCTGACAAATAACCAACCCGCAATGAATAAGGAGGGTATAGTAATGCTATGAATAACCCAGTATCGAATACTGGTAATAATATCAGCAAAAGAACATTCTCTTGTGCTTCCAAACATGTCGAGCTCCACATAATTGGATTTGCACCAACGGAAACCATAAATTGGATGCACAATAAAAGGATATATATTATTAATAGATTCTTTTCTTTTTTTAAGATAGTGAATGGAATGGAGTTTTTCCATTCTATCCTAACCGATCACTGATACCGGAATAATTTGTTTTCTCTGTTTTGTCTTAGTCCATGATCGGAACGAGTCGCACATACACCCTAGTACATGTTCCTCGTCGCTGTGGGCATCCCCGAAGGGCGGGGGATTTCGTGACATTTCGGATTGGCTGTCTTGTGTTTCTAATAAGTTGTTTAATAGTTGGCATGTTGAATCATATATATAATGAGCTGGTTTAGATCAATCCTAACCCGATGATTATGAATTACTTATATTCTAGATTACTTTATTCTAGAATTACTTTATTCTATATTCTATATTAATTCTATATTACTTTATTCTATATTAATTCTATATTACTTATATTTTGATTATTACTTATATTCTGATTCTAGATTAATAGATTCTAGATTAATTAATTATATAGATTAATTGTTAATTATTAATAGAATAGATTAATTAATAGAGATATTCTATTCAATCCGGTAAGCGATAAGAAGAAAAAAAATCTCAAATTGTGTATTTGCGCGGAATCCCTATTAATTTTTTATTCAACCACTACAAGATCAACAATTCCATGAGCTTGGGCTTCTGCTGCTGACATAAAAACATCCCTTTCCATGTCTTCGGATACAACCCATAAAGGTTTGCCCGTTCTTTGTACATAAACCCTTGTGATAGTTTCGCGCAATTTCAGTAGTTCTTCCGCTTCCAGGATAAATTCTCCCGTTTGTGCCTTATAAAAAGCACTTGCGGGTTGATGGATCATTACCTTGATGATATAACATAATAAAAGGTTCCTCTGTCTCGTACGATAAGGCGAGAGATAAAGAATAATAAAAAAACAAAGATTGAACAACCGTACAGGCATCTTTTGCGTATTGCATACTATGGAATTGGTTTTTACCTTCCAGCGAAGAAAGAGAAAAATAGAGAGGGTCTATCAGGAATAGATCGGTAAATGATCCAATAACCACCCTTCCTTTTTTTGTTTTGGAGTAGTTAAAAAATACTATGATGGTTCCGTTGCTTTATTATGTGGTCTGTTATTCAGCAATCCCAAAGTTTCTTTTTTTTTTTTTTCAAATCAAATGCAAATGTTATTGTTATATAGTTATATTATATAGTTATATAAGTATAAGTAAAAAAATCTTTTTTTTTTGTATTATTTCATAACATTATTATTTCATAACATAGAGGTTGTTAAAAGCTTTTCGGTGTAAAAACAAAAAAGTTTGTGACGCTGAAATAGGCTCCTGATAGATCAGATAAAATCGGAAATACCCATTTTCTCATACCACTCTTTCGATACATAATAGAATGGTTTTGCAAAATTTTCGCATATCGAATTCGAAGTGCCATGCTATTATTGCTTAATATTCATATGGCGAAGGCATAGTCTTCTCTTTTTTTTTTCTCAAATGAAAGACTCATTGGCGCCAAGCGTGAGGAAATGCTAGACGCGTTGCCAAGCTGCGCTACATCCCTTTCAATCGGTTTACAGTGTCATTGTAAAGAATCTTTGTCTTGTTTTCCATATCTTGATTTTCTCGGTTGATATATATAAATTATCCTGCCATTTTTTCTTTTTAGTTTCATATCGTATAACATCATCATCATATCTATTTTAATAATAATAGAAGACTTATATCCATCTGAAATCCGCCTAACAAAAAAATGAATATTTTTAGAGAATGCTCGGGCAGAGAAGAAATGGACCTCTTTTTTTTTGTTAAAAAAAAGAATATCTAATGAATCGTTATCCATTTCAATTTGAATTAAGAATTTTGCGTACAAATACAAGTCATTATTAATTAAATAACCATCTGATCATATTCATATATGTAATTATGTATTATAAATAACAATAAAGAATAAGAATTAAGAATAAAGAAGGAGGATTTTAAATGCGAGATCTAAAAACTTATCTCTCCGTGGCACCAGTGGTAAGTACTCTATGGTTCGGTGCTTTAGCAGGTCTATTGATAGAGATCAATCGTTTATTCCCGGATGCATTGATATTCCCCTTTTTTTCATTCTAGTTATTGACACGGGAAGGGGTGAAGAAGATTAGAGATACAATCAAATATCTGTGATTAATCCCCCCTTCTTTTTTTTTTTGAAGTTAGAAAAGAGAAAGAATAAAGTTGTATTCGGCCTCAGTGAAACTCGGAATTCGGTCCAGGCTTCAATTGAATTTAATGAATAAGAAATTCAAAATTCAATTAATAATCAATTCCATTTCTATTAATCTATTAAATATTATATAATCTATTAAATATTAAATATAAATACTATTAAATATTAAATATAAATAATAGGGTGAGACCAGAAATAGAAATGGAATGGCTAAGGCGGGGCAAGAATATCATACAGGATACTTAAATGAAAACAGAAATACTGTACTGTGATTCTAAATAGGGTTTGAAATCATTGTATTACTTAATTATTACTATTATTACTACCAATGTAATCATAAAAGGCTAATTTTTCGGGAATTTTAGACCAAGCTTCTGATAAACTTTGATTTTCGGCTAGCCCAGCACCAACTCTTCAATATATTTTTTGCTGGAAGTATCCCTGATCTCATTGATAACGAGTGGGACCAAATAATTTAATCGGCGTAATTACTGAACCATACCACATAGTTCTAGCAACAACAAAAGCTGCAAAAAAGATAGCTGCGATACTACTGGAAAGGATGGTTTCAATATTTCCCATACGCAATCCTTTGTACAGACGTTGGGGTGGACGGACACTAACATGGAAAAGGCCCGCTAATATGCCCAATGTCCCTGCTGCAATATGATGAGAGGCTATTCCCCCTGTAAAAGATTGATATTCTATATTCATAACTTGTCTCAAACAAGAGAAAGAAACAAAACAAAAATATTCATAGATATTCACGATATGTTCCTTATGGTAACTGGGTTCATGAATTATGGTTAACCAATAGTACGAGCTGCAAGGTACATTGGTCAAAGTTTCATGATTACCTTAGCCCACGCAAATCGTTTACCTATAACTATTCAATAATTGACATGGTAATGTTTTGTTTGCACCATCCATTTACTTGTGTTTAAACAAATTTATGGTGGTCTTGGGAATGGCTTTGGAGGCCCTTCAAATGGTCCTTTTCAAAGACAGGCTTTGCCATCAATTGTGATTGAACAGAGCATATATCTCCTGAAGATTCAGATAACCGCGAAGTCAAACCTCAAAGCCTGCAAATGTATTTCATGTGAAAATCCATATGGATTTTTCTCTCATTTTTTAAGGCTGCAAGTGTAGACGACCAATGGCAGCTTGTTAGAAGAAATCTAACTCAGGGGACTTGAAATTGCAACCATTATCTTCGTGAGAAGCTGTATTTGATGTGGTATAGTAAATAAGAGTATGGCGGAGCTATTGTATTTTTTACATTGTAATGTGATATACATAGTTTAATTAGATTTGCTAGAGATCGATTCCACAATGGGTTAGAGATATGTCAAGCATTGTAAATTACGTCCCAATTGGAATCATTCTTTTCAAAAGTTGGGAGCCTTGCACATGGACTCATGGAATTTAGGTCCCCACTTCCCATCATGGATTAAATAACTCATGTTTCTTGAAGTGTTGTCCATAGCCAACAACAACATCTCTGATTCCATCCCCACCTAGGTTTGGGATGAATTTTCACATGCTTGTTACTTTGATTTATCTAATAATAATATCCATGGAGATCTTTCTCATATAATGAAGAATCCCATCAATGTATCAATGGTTGATTTAAGCTCAAATTACTTAAGCGGTCATTTACCACACATTTCACCTCATGTGGATTACTTGGACTTCTCAAGTAATTGGTTTTATGGATCCATAACCTCCTTCTTTTGTCAAAAAAAAAAGGAAGAGCCAATGGGTTTGGAATATCTCAATTTGGCATCAAATAATTTGTCAGGTGAAATACCTGATTGTTTGAAGAAGTGGTCAAATCTACAAATTATCAAGTTTGATAACAACCATTTTAGAGGGAACTTGCCTGTATCCATGGGATCCTTACCTTGGTGAATTCACTTCAACTATAACACACTCTCAGGAGGTTTTCCAGCTTGTTTAAAGAACAATACAAAATTGGTGTTACTTGATCTAAGAGAGAATCAGTTATCGGAATTATACCATCTTTTGTGGGAGGCTTTCTCTTAAATTTGAAGGTTCTTCTTCTCAAATCAGACAGATTCAATGGTGAGATTCCTGATCAAATATGTTCTTTGAATTCAATGCAAATCTTGGATCTTGCACAGAACAATATGACTGGACAAATACCAAAAAGTATCAACCACTTGAGGGATATGAAATTAGAGAACAAGCACTTAAATTTTTCCATGTTGTGCCAAGGTAATCGTAGGTCATACTCTATAATGGATGTGCTGCTTAGGTTGAAAGGAAGAGATTATATATATACATGGCTCGGTCTCATCACAAGGATAGACCTTTCTGATAATAGATTGTCTGGTGAGATACCTACTGAAATCACATCTCTTAAGGGATTGGTCTTTTTGAATTTATCCAAGAATCTTTTGAGTGGTGAAATTCCTCAAAGTATCTGTGATATGGCATTGTTAGAGTCTATGGACTTCTCAAAAAATCAACTTTATGGTGAAATCCCATCGAGCATGTCTGATTTGAGTTTCTTAAACAATTTGAATTTATCTCACAATAATTTGTAGGGAAAAATTCCAACAGGAACTCAATTGTAAAGCTTCAAAGAATCTAGCTTTGTGTGCAATGACCTATGTGGTCCTCCATTGCCAAACAATTGCAATGAGTTGCAGGATGTCCCAAACCATGACCACAATGCCAAAGAAGCTAAGCATGGGATCAATTGGTTTTATGTGAGCATATCATTAGGATTTGTTTCAGGATTTTGGGCAGTAGTTGGTCCTTTGCTCTATAGTAGATCATGGAGGTGCACTTATTTCCGGTTTCTAGATTACATTTGGTACAAACTTCAATGTTGGTGGTGCTAAAGGAAGTTGTGATTGTTGTTAAGGTTGTACAAGTATTTTGTATGTTGTTACTTTTGCTTATGGTTAAAAGGTTTTGGTGTTTTAAATAATAAGTCATGCTGACTAATTCCTAAGCTTTTGCAAAGGATGGAGACTATCTTTTCTAATGTATTGCAATATTGAATAACAATGTCTCTAATTTGTGGCTTCTTAAGTAATGTCATCGCCATTTATTGCCTTCCTCGTACTGATATTTGACAGCACATGTGTTTGGTGCCAATCATCCCAGAACTCTAATAGTTCAAGGAAAATATATATAATAAATGTTTTGGCATATCTTCATTTGACTCGTTCATTAAAACAAGTAAATTGGTATATGTCAAAATTATAATTGCTATTTCTCCAAACTAATCATTCATGCATCAATGTTCTTGCATCAGCAAAAATTTGTAACACTTTGGGATGATTGATATATAGAGGACTCTTCGAACCACTAAGCTTTTTGGCTTCTACGACCATTATACACTTCACCATGTAAAGCACAGTGGAAAACATATAACTGATAAAATTTATCAATCTGTGTTTAATAACACTCCCTTTCATCCTTAATATAGTTATATAATTAATTTGGATAGATTTTTCAGGTTATATTAAACAAAATGTTGAAATGTCCGAAATAATGATTGACATGTACAATTACAAGCATAATAACTTGAATGAACGTAGCACACTAACTAGCTAGTGACACCAATATTATTTTGTTGATATTGGGGACATTAATTAGGTTGAGAACTACTACAAAATCTTGAACAGTATAATTTTGTTTTTAGAGGGAAGGAACAAAATAAAATATTAATAGGTATATATTAAAAATACAAAGATGGATAGATTACCATTATAAATGCATTGCAATATAATCTTTCAGTAAAAGGTCTTTATTTGATTCAATTGTTTAAAATTCAAACAATACTAAAATTGTCATCCCCATAGGTTTTCATTCTCCTGTTTTCATGATCTACCTGGCCTTGCATGCTATATAGTACTCATATGACATCAACGCTCTCCAGATCTTATTAAAAAGTTAACATTGACCGTTAATATTTTTAACGATAAGGAGGAACATTGCTCTATTTTATTACTTTCGGGGCAATATTATTTTTTAAATGAAAACTTTTAGAGTAAATTTGTACATTAACACTCGTTATTATCATTATTTTAATAATTATGATTTAGAATTTTAAATTATTCATATATTGATAACGATTTAAATTCTATATGTAAACGTTGTTATTTAAAATAAAATTTTTCTAACAAAAATATATAATTGTGCGCAAATAATTTTAAATTAAATAGGGATTTGATGACTTTAGAATGCCGCTATTTATAATATTATTTTTGTGATATTGGGACATTAGAGTTTAGAAAATGAGCAATAAAAAACATTAGTTATGTTTAGTGGGTAATTGGAGAAAGATAGAAGCAACAAATAAACATTCTTAATTTAAAAGTGTTTCTCAGATCATTGGTCCAAAAAAAAAAAATAGTGTCACTATGATTAAAACCGAGAAAGACTCTGTTTATAATATAATATTTAGACTAAACTACAAATTTTATCATTTAAATTTATATGCATTTTAGTTTAATGGATTATGTTAAAAAATATATTTTTCATCCTCTTATTTTATCACAGTTAAACAAAAAATTGCTGATTTAACAATTTTAAACAATAATTCTGCATTTAAATAATAATAAAATATGACAAAATTTTAAAATATAAAAATGATTATATTAAATAATTAAAATTAAAAGACAAGATAATATTATTTTATTCACGATCTTCGATCATCGTTTTGTGGTCTTTTCCCCTCCACCTTGCTTTTCACTCCTTGTTCTCCACTGAAACTTTTGTAGGCGGCTTCTTGCTTCTTTTTCTTTCTTTTTTTTCCCTTTTTCTGGCTTTTCTGACTTTCTTTTTTATAATTCTTTTTGTACAATATTAAAATAAAGGAGAATGACAAAAGAAAGACAGTTGAAACGTAGAAAGGGTAAACCATTGTTTCAAATTTACCTAATTTCATATTAGACATTGGACCAAACAGAGATATTCAAATTTAATGAAAATATAAGAATACTTCTCCTGGAATGTTTTTTAAAAAATAGAGGAAGAAGGACGCGGTATTGTTATTAACTATACTAGAGTTGCAATTCTCTAAACTAAAGTTGCAATGGAAATTGTATGAAAGGAGGTCTACATCTCCTTTGAACCAAATAATTTCTGTTTTCTATTGAAAAAAATGCTAAAAGCTAAAGTCGGATTAATATGAATAAATATAAATAGCAAAATGTTTGCGCACATATCAACAAAAACTAAGTAATGGTTTGTTAATTAACAATGAAGGAAACTAAAAAAGAGATGGGAAGATAATATTTACAACCCTCACTCACTCACGTACAAATGAAAAAGAAAAAAAAAGAAAAATATTATTTTAATTTCATAAATAAAAGAGAAGACTTACTACTAAAGCTGAAGACTTTGAAATGGATAGAGAAGACGAGGAATTATCATAATAGAGTGATATATGAAAGAAATAATTTTCTTTGAAGCAAGCATTACAATAAAGAAATAATTTTCTTTATACTAATAAAGCTGTATATAAGGAATCTTGTGCTTTTATTTTTTTACGCGGAAAGATTTGCTTATGAATTGAAAAAGCATTTGAGAAGAAAGGGGTGAAAAGGGGTTAGTAATCGTTGATGTGGAAATTTTGCATGAAAGTTTAGTTATAGGACAAATATCTTCTAATGAAAATAATCTTATTGGAGGTATAGTCGACAATAAATATGGACACATACTAAAAATTCAAATTTTAATTCACCCCAATTGGTATAATATTTTACTTCTAACATGCCGAAAAGTATGCTAATAAACTGAGAGAAGTGGGAATAAAAGGTTCAATTTTTATTAAAGTATAAGTTTGATCCAATTAATATCTTAAATTTATAAAATGTATTTTCAGTTCATTAATCTTAACAATAAGTCATCTTGAAATATTTATAATCAGTGACCACATAGAAAAATTGAATTAGAAATATGTTATTGGGCTAGAGGAATATTTATATTATTTCGCATCAGAAACCCAAGATGATATCCATATTATTATAGTCTTATACATGCAAGCACCACTGCATGCAGGGCATTTATTTTCAACAATGATACTTAGGTTTTGCGGTAAAGGGTAATCTCCTTTAATGTTGTAAGTTAAAGTTTGAATTTCTATTAAAAGATGTGTCTATATATATTAGTCGACAGTGCCTTGAAAAGAATTGCATTTAGTAGGAAGATATATGTGCTTAGAAAAACAATGATTTCTTTCCATCAGAACATAGAGAGATTTTTTGCAACTTATTTCTTCAACTTGCTGCATTTTGATTGGGAGAAAATGTTCATTCTTTTTGCTGTCCAGATTGTAATGTATGTTATTGTTAAGGCTGCAAAACATTTATGCAATCAAAGTCGTCGAGTTTAAAGGGCATATTATATTTTAATTTCTTCCCGATTGGAATGGTTTGGATGCACTTGGAGGGCACAATTTGACTATCTTAAACACTACTTCTTCCCTATCTTAAAGAAACACTTCCCTACTTTTTCAAATGACATGGGGGGAGCAACTACAAGCGCACACATATATATTCTTGTTCCTATCGCATGGGGGAGCAACTACAATTTAGTTTTATGGTGACGTAATATGGAACTCCTAGTTCTTGGTTTGGTCTCGTTATCTCATCATCCATTTTAGTTATGAAAAGTCAAAGAATAAAAAAAAAGATCGGACTGATCAGTTTGGACTGGTTCACCGGTCCATAGTTTGGTTTAAAGGTTGAACCGGAGGTAGGTTGACCTAGATCAACCTACCGATTTGGATGGGTTGACCAGGTAATTTTTTCAAAAAAAAATTGGTAAAATTAAAACCGTAAGCCTCATATCCACTCTTCCATGCCACTTCACTTGTCTCACCGTTCTGCTCGCTCGGTGTCATTTTTCTTAGGCATCAGATTAAAGTCAAATCACCCTCTCAATGTTGTCTCGCACTCTGTGTTTGAAACTTGGAACAAAGGAATTGATGAGGGAAGAGAGAAGGGGAGATCGGGAAGTGAAGAAGAGAAGATCTTCAACTATCTTAAAGGAGAAATTCTTAGGTGGTGAATGTTTTTTTTTTTAGTTAGAGATTAAGGATTCAGACTCTTTTAGTAAAGTTTTTGTAAACGCTTATTTTGATTTCATACATACAATTTTCTCTCATGCAGATTAAACCAAGAGAGACGTTTCTTCTTTTTCTTTCTTAACTGTCTTTACAAATATAATCATAAAGCAACAAAACGAAACAAATTTTTTTCCCACCAATTTCGAGTATTATCGATCCAAATTATTGATTGAAAAATGAAGTAAAAAGGCTGCTTATTTCTTTTTGACTAAACTTAAAATGCCCTCTTCCCCCTTCTAACAAGGAAAAAATATTGTTTATAATATGCAAGCCTTTTTGTTTTTGGGTTAGGCAGAGGTAAATTCTTATCTTTTTAATTGAGATAATCTTATTCGATACATTATCGAACAATACCGATAGAAGGACAGAAAGGCTGATGAGAATCCAGGGGTAAATATATCAATTCTATTAGATATCATATTTGGCATTCAATTATCAATAGGTGTACGTGGAAAAGGATAACTAAGTCATTTTATTTTTATTTTCTATGTAATTTATTACTTAACAAGGGTTATATATTTTGTATTTAGTTGATTATTAGGAAGATTTGATCTATATTTTAGGATATTATTTTAGATGAAACATTTATCTTACCCATTGGTTATAAATATATATATATTGTGTAAACTATTTTCATATTAGAGTTAACCAAAAAAACTGTTTAGTTTCTTTTAAAGATTATTGCTTATTCTTTAGTGTTATGAATTGAATAGTTTATAATTTATTCAAACTATAGGTATTCTGAATTGAATACCTCGTATCATTTTTATGGAATATTACAGAGATTCCTAGCAAGTTATCTAATCCCATGCACTTCCGTATCATTTTTATGGAAAAGACTCGAAAGACTAAAGCAAAAGGAGCGAGAGGGAGAGGCATGGAGATGGGTGGTGGGGGATGGGAAAAGACTAAAGAGATGGGATGGGTTGGAAGGAGTGACGGCGGGGAATTTCGAAGAAAAAAAGTAGATGTTATAGATGGGGGAGAGATAAAGGGTACACATTCCTAAAAAATTAAAATAACGTATGGGAGATAGAGAGAAGGCACACGTTTACAAGCTTATACTTCGTAGGAGATTTAACCCCAAATTGTTAGAGAGAAAAGGCACACATTCCTAAATTGGTAATATTATCAATTAAATCGTTGGTTTAACTTTGGTTGACTTTGATTTAATCTATTAACACTTAAATCACTGTATCGATCAGTTCAGTACCCGATCCAGTTTTTTGAACATTATTAAAAGTAATATGCTTTGATTACTATAGTTTTATTTATTTTTAACTTAATCTTCTAAATTTAAAAATTATTCACCATCAGTTATATAAACAAATTAAAATGATAAAAGTGATCGATCATATAAAAATAATTGGCATATGTTAAATTAAAACATTGACAACAATAAAAGTACTATTTTTCCCGTATATAATTTTTTTTCACCCTCATAACAACTAATATTCAAATTAAAAATTAATTGAAAAAGAAAATATCACTAATATAGTTTTTCCCGTGTATAATTTTTTTAAAAAAATTATACTCCAACAAGCTGGGGGATTCATACTCAGTTTTTTTTTTTAAACACATGTATCCTCGTGTAAGAGGTAACCTTGTTCAAGATACTACTACTTTTGATCCTTAATATAAGATTCAATTATCTTTTTCAGGATAGATTAATGAAGCTAATTAAATGATATATTTATCATTTCTTCCCAAACTAATTTACTTGATTTATAAACTAATAAATAATATATATAAGTATTTTATAAGATATAATAATTAAGTGATTTATTTAACTTTTATAATCTTTCAAAAAAGTTAAGTAGAACTTATATTAACGATTGAAGGTAATATTAGGCATGCATGATATGGTAGAAGAATAATCTAACTTAACTTTATCTTGACGTGTTAATGACTATTTAATTAAATTGACAGGGTCGTTTAGTAAAGGTTTACGTTTCAACTATAAAAAATACTTCCATTCATTGAGATAAGGTTATATCAAATTGTTATTTTGTGGCTTGATTTCTCATCTGATTTTCCATGTTTTAAATAATTTTTTTCAATACAAATTAATTCCATTCATTAACAAGCTTGTCGTATATGGCAAAATTCATTTATTAAATCACATAAAATAGAAAAAAAAACCGCCCTCCATGCGTTACAATGTACAAGCAAGCATACAACCATATTGGCCGTTATGACATTTTATCACTGAAACTTTATTGGGAAAATGATAGACAAGCCCCAAGCAAGCAAAAAAATGAATCAAAGGTCCCAAACAATTTAACAATTATCCTTAGGTCCCATAGGACCTTTTTGTGATTAATTGAAGTTGTATAAAGCCCATATTGCCCTTCAGTTATCTCTGTGTGAGAGAGATGAAAACATGGAATTATTTGAGTGAAAGTCAGATCAAAACAGGCAGCAAAGTGAGTCTGAAATACGAAAGAGGTCGTAGGGTTTCTGAAATCGGCAATACGTGATTTGAATGTGTAAGGTTTGGTATTTCCTCTGTACATAACAAAAGCATAGTGTTTCGAAATGGCTGGTCCTAAAGTGAAAGTTGGGTTTTGCAGTGGGTGTGTATTACCTACGTGAAAAGTGAAACCTGTTAGAATGGGATTTGACCAAGAGGGGGTGAATTGGTCTAATATAAAAATTTAAGAACTTTAAACTTCACAGGAATAGAAAACAAAGTCGCAAAGAGAGAAAGAAATATGAACACAGAGATTTATCTTGGTTCGGTCTCCTTAACCTATGTCCAGTCCTCAGGGCACCCCCAAGATTTCCAAATCCACTATCAGCAGCAAATCAGGCTTCACAAGCCTTTACAATCTGGGAATCACTCCCCCTTTCTCTTTTCACTAAAACAGAGTATGACACTCTCTGTTTTCAAACTCACGCTCAGCCCAATTTACTCAAGGCCCCGTCCTTGAGTTTCTCACAAGTTTACAAAGTGTTTTGGCCTTAAATATCTCTCTCAAAAGAGTAGATGGCTAATAATGAAGCTCAGAATGTATTAATGAAAGATTGCAGAGAGCATAGTAAATGTAAACTTTAAAATGCTCAGAAAAAGTTCTTCTCTTCTGTAATGAATGCTGGTCCTTTTATAGTTGAGAATTGATGAAGTGTCCATTAGACTGCATTCAATAGCCGTTACTCTCATCAACGACCAATGGCTTCTGCATTAATGGCATTTAATGCCTTTGAATCAGTCTAGGTTGAAGGTTGCAGAAGAACGTTAAAATCTCCGAGTCTCGGACCATGCCTGTGATTCGTTCCTTATTTAATGATTCATGATGCTGCATTTATGAGAGCAGTTAGAATTCAAAAATGCCGTTATACAAATAAGGAAAGTAGGTGTAAAGCGTAGGTGAGCTGTGTCAGACTCAAAGCTGTCAGAAAGAGAGAGAGACAGTGCTCGAGCATAAGGTTTTTATGCTCGAGTGTTGCTCAAAGTATTTCAAAGAAAAGTTCAATGCTTTGATGCAATGCTCGAGTGTTATGTGAAAGTGTTATGAAAAGAATCAAATACTCGAGTGATAAATCTCAGTGCTTGAGTGTTAACAATACTTTCTAGAAATACCCGAGTATTCTGTGCCAGTGGTAAAAAATAATTTTGACAAATCATAATACTCGAGTGATGAAATAATGATACTCGAGTGCTAGTAATGCTGGAAGTGAATACTGGAAGTGTTGAGATAGAGTATTGATGAACAGTGAAAATTTTCAGCTTGATACTCGAGTGATAGAAAGCTGGTACTCGAGTGTTAGTTATGTTGGCAGTCAACACTTGCAGTGTTGGCTTCTAGTGTTGAGTGAAAGGTCACAACACTCAAGTGCTGGAAATCTGTGCTCGAGTGTTGGCTCTACTGAAAGCTTTCACTTGAAGTGTCACTTGACAGCACTGTCAAAAGTCTCAACACTCTAGTGTTGAAAAAGTAGTGCTCGAGTGTTGGCTGTGCTGTCACCCAATGCTGGAAGTGTTACCTGACAGTGTTGAGAAAAATGGTCAACACTCGAGTGCTGAAATTCAGCACTCGAGTATTGGCAATACTTTCAGCCAATACTTGAAGTGTTGACTTGAAGTGTTTTCAAAAACCTCAGTGCTCGAGTACTGGAAACCTAGTGCTCGAGCATTGGCTCTGCTATCAGCTAATACTTGCAGTGTTCACTTAGAGCATAGTTTAAAAACTCATTTTCAAAGCACAGTACTCAAGTGCCATATTCCAACACTCGAGTATTGACAATACTTCATGTCAATACTTGAAGTGTTAACTGGAAGTACTTAATCTTCTTAAGTTTAAAACATGCAGTACTTGAGTACTGGATTCCACTTCTTGAGTACTATCAACACTTTGACAAAACACTCGAGTATTTTCAAGAAGTACTGATTCAATACTCAAAACTTTGTGATTCAAAATTCATTTTGCAATCTTTTTAACATAGTTTTGTTATCATCAAAACAAGGTATCAACAAAACCTATTTGTGCTGCTTTAATGTCAAACGTGTTAAACCTATAAATTATGCATAAGATGTGGAATGTTGTTATTTGGATGTGTGTGTGTGTATTTGCTTCATAATCTGTGTTCGAAGAAAGGAAAAGCAAAGAACAGTGTTGACAAAAGCACAATATCTAACCTGGAAAAAGCAAATATAAGCTGGAAATTTCTGGAACAAAAGAAAAAATGCTTGTCATTGATGGATAAACTATAAAAAAGAAAACTTGTTGGGAGCACAATATTAATGGTTGTCATTAAAATGGATTGAAAAGTAATGTGGTTATTTTTAGTAAGAAGGGGGTTGTGTGTCCTCTGTTTTTATTGATAATGCTCTGTTTCTTATGTGATATGATGATGGAATGCAGATAAAATGTGAAGTTGCAGTGTTTACAAGTACTGTAACTACTAGGGTTGTTAAGAATAGCAGTGAAGGTTGTTAATGTTGTTAGTGTAGGATTTGACCAAGAGGGGGGTGAATTGGTCACTTTTTAAAATCAAAACGTAAAACACAAAAATTAAACTTAAGTCACCGAAAAAGCAGAGGAATAAGAGGCATGACGATTTATCCTGGTTCCGTCCTTTCCGACCTATGTCCAGTCCTCAGAGCTCCTCTGAGATTTGCAATCCATTAACAACAATCAACAGGGCTCACAAGCCTTTACAATCAAGGAGTCACACTCCCCCTCACTAAATGCAAGAGAACATAGACTTTTACTCTCAGTTTTTCCACAATCTCACTACCCAATAATCTCAAAGCCCCATCCTTGAGTTTCTCACCGAATACAAGTATAAATCACAAGTTTAAACTCTCAAAAGAGTAGATATGCTAATCACTGAAAATCACAGAATGATTTTGAATGTTTATAGAAGACAAGAGAGCGTATGAATAAAAGCGTTGTTGATCATCGTCTCTTTCTGTCTTTAATGCTTCTCTAGTTATAGTTGAGCTCATTCAATGTGTCCATTAGAGAAGATCAAATGTCCTTACTCTAATTGAATAGCCATTGTCTCTGGTTGGTGGATGCATTGAATGCTGTAATAAATGTATTCGTTTGACGTTGGCGGAGTCTAAGAAGTTTCTGATTACTTCTCATTTGTCGAAGAATTTTAGTAGATGAGCCTTTTCCTATTTCATAGGTTAGTAATGACGCATTTATGGTGGCAGGTAGGTTTTTAAAAACTTTGACAGGAATAAAGAAGGATTTGGTAAAAGTGAGGTTCAGTTGTCAGAAGCTGTTGTCAGATAAAGTTAGGACTCGAGTTGAAGGAGTTCATGACTTGAGTTCTATCTTATGGGTTTACAGCAATCTGAAACATTATGTGATAAAACTTCAAATTTTCAAAGTGCCTACTCAAGTTAAGAAAACTTTAATTTGGAAACTCGAGTTTATAATGAAAGTTTCATAATGTAGTTTTAAAAACTTTTATTTGGAAACTCGAGTTTAGAATACAAGTTATGAAACCATGTTGTGAAACTTGAGTTTTGAAAAGTGAGTAACTCGAGTCGTTGAAACTTTAATGCTATAACTCGAGTTTATTTTGGAAGTTATTGTAAACTAGTTATGCAACTCAAGTTATAAGCTTCTGCAACTCGAGTTTTAATGTATCAAAAAGCCTTTTCAGTAGGTCAGGATCACGAAACTCAAGTTTTATAAACCTGGAACTCGAGTTGTTGCAACTTGAAGCTAGAAACTCGAGTTTTCCTTGCAAGTTTTGGAAAACTCGAGTTCTTCAATACTGCAACTCGAGTTCTAGCTTATAAGAGTCCTAGAAAACACATTTTTAGGCATGTAACTCGAGTTCTAAGAAGGGTGCAACTCGAGTCACCATAACTTGAAGCTGGAAACTCGAGTTTTCTTTGCAAGTTTTGGGAAACTTAAGTTCTTCAAAGTTGCAACTCAAGTTCTTGCATGTGAAGTTCCTTGGACAGAAGATTTGGGACACAAAACTCGAGTTGTATGAAGATGAAACTCGAGTCATCAAAACTTTTTCTTAGAAACACAAGTTCTTACTGAAAGTTTTCAAATCAAAGGCACAGAACTTGAGTTTTGGAACCTGAAACTCGAGTTTTTTAAATTGCAAAAACTGTTTTTCAAAATTTCAAAACCATTTCCAAATCATACCATGTAATCTTTGAGTTAGAACTTTGTTATCATCAAAACAAGGTATCAACAAATGTGACTTCTGAGGGGTTAATGATAAGTTCAATCTGCAAATGTCAAAATTGATGGCTAGCACGTTTGGGAAGAATATGGTGTGCTTCCTTCGTATAGGAGAAAGATTCGTAAGCAATGAATTAGGAGGGGAAATGTATGTAGGTGGAATGAGAAAATCAAGAGTTATTAAAGAAGGCACAAGTTATGAAGAGTTAAAAATAATTATAGCATCAACTATGGGAAAAGAGAGCAACAAATTTATCATGAAGTTCACTTTGACACTTGATAGAAGCACATTTGTGGATCTTATAGATGATGACGGAGTTGAACACTTAATTAAATTCAATGAAGAAAGTAGATATGTTTATGTAGAAGACAATAACGATGATTCGACCACGCAAGTGAGGGAAGATCCAGAAGAAAAGTTATCGTAAGTTGCATTTGATTTGAAAAAATATGCTATAATTAAGGTAGGCAAAAGTTGAAAGCACTAACATAGTGTCGTTAATATTTTGCTACAGGTTAGATGTCATGTCTGAAGGCTGGGAAGGAAATTCATCGATGATGTTCAATGAAAATGCACCGTCGTTGAAGATGCACCATCCGGAGTCACTAAGTGTGACATAAATGATGACACAGATGTATCACAAGAAGGACACCCGGTAGGCCGAAGAGAAGCAGGATTGAATCTCAATATCAAAACAAATGGATTTATCAGTGTGGGAGATGCAATAAGCCTGGGCACACGGCCAAGACTTGCAAGAATCCCAATCCAAGTTGATGTATATTTTGTTGGGGAATGTAAATGTATATTTTGTGTAACCATGTATTTTGTGACTTCATGTGTAGACCACATATTTTTTGCAATATGTAAATGTATGTAATGGAAAGTTTGATATATGTATATTACATATTGTTATACAATATGGTGCAGATTATTTTGTTACCATGCAAATTATTTTACCATGCAGATTATTTTATTACAATTGAAACATAAAACTTTTCAAAGCATGCTGACTGCTGGGCTTATCACAGGAGCTACTGAGGTTGTTAGTAGGAGCTTCTAGGTTTGTTAGTTGGAGCTGCTGGGCTTGTTAATAGGAGCTACTGGGGTTGTTACTAGGAGTTACTCGTGTTGTTACCAGGAGCTGTTAGGGTTGTTACCAGGAGCTGCTGGAGTTGTTAATGCTCACTGCTGGTGTTGTTAGTCGCAACTGCTGGGGTTGTTACTTTGAGCTACTAGGGTTGTTAATACTCACTGCTGGTGTTGTTAGTCGCAACTACTGGGGTTATTACCAGGAGTTGCTGAGGTTGTTACCAGGAGCTGCTAGTGTTGTTAGTAGGCGCTGCTGTTGTTGTTAGAAGCTGCTGGTGGGGTTGTTAGTACTAATTGCTGGTGTTGTTAGTGGCAACTGCTAGGGTGGTTAGTAGCAGCTGCTCCTGTTGTTAAATGTTACTGGTGGTGTTATTGTTAGAAGCTGCTGGTGTTGTTAGTGCTGTCTGCTGGTGTTGTTAGAAGCTAGTGGTGGGGTTGTTAGTATGTTTGGGAATGTCAAGCTGGTGGGTATCTCAAAACAATTAAAACCATGTTATATAATACAATGTTAAAACCTTAGCACTTGGTGACAAAACAATTAAAACCATTCAATTTATATAATACACAAGATGCCCATCAGGCTATCACAATAGTATCACTCCCAACTCAATGACACAATTAGGTTTGACCACATAAATTTATAAATGATATTATAAATAATAAAACCAGTCGTACACTTTACATATAAGTAGCAATGAATTTACAACTCGAAAGGAACAATTAAATGTGAAGTAAATGAAGAACTAAATGATATTACAAAACCAGCTACGTCAATGAGATTAAATGGTGTCATCTTGGGTGTGAAGAAATTAGCCCTAAATTCTAGCTGACCCATTGATAAACCTCAATATTTTATATATTTTTATTTCTTTCTTGTGCAGATTGAGAAGAGAAAAAGAACAAGAAAGAGGAAGCCCATTAATCCATTCAAGCTACCTAGAGCAATTACATTATTAGGCCACCAATTAGAAAGCCCAATAGGAGCATTGAGAAAGATTGGAATCAGGTGGAGGCAATGGGAAATCCAACTCATCAATTCAAATGGGCAGCCACTGAGGAGAAAAAGAAGATGAGACGGATTGGGAGAAGATAAGCTCAGGAAATGCCTCCATTTCTTACGTCCACAAGCTACCAAAATAGACCACGCCACCTCATATATTCCTTCAATTCCATCCACGCACACAAAACCAAGCTGCTAGAAGCTTCATTTTATGAACCATTTCCATGCATTCCATCAGGCGGCCACCACATTTGCCTCATCTTCATCCATTTTCCATTTCATCTCACACTCCCCATTCCATTCGACGCCATCTCTCCATTTTTCCCATCACGCCACACACCTCCATGCCACCATCTGAAGACGCCTCCATCCCACTCCATTCCATTAATACACACAGTCGGCCTTTTCCCTTCTTTTTCACCATTTTCCAGATTTGGCTATCATGGCTCTTAGAGGACCTGAGGCTTGGTATAATCGTTTTCCTGTCATGAGCACCTGATCACTCCACTCCTTGATGATTTGATGAAGCTTTTCAGAGTTCTTGAGCTAATAGGGAAGTTTGATTGTTCCTAATGTGACATACCTTAACTTAACCCTTAGCTTCATTATATATTGATTTGGAATCAATGGGAAGCGTCAAAGTGATTAAAAAGTCCAAATAGTTTACTTTGAAAACTTTCAAGTTTTTGAAAGTTACTATTCACTACATTTTCGACTAACTTTGAAAATTCATAACTAATTCTAAAAAATCCAAATTGAGTGCTTCCAATTTCTATTTGAAGCTTGTAAGTTCCTTTATAAGGGAAAAATACTCATTGAGTCATTTTCTTGCCCAAATGATACAGTTTAATTCATTAAAAAGTACTGTTCATTTGGTCATTTTTCTATTTCCCAGGTTTTTCAGTGATTTTCTTCAACTTTGGAACTTAATAACTTTCTGTACAAAACTCCAAATTTAGTGTTCTTTAGCTTTTTTTAAATATTTCAATGTGGACTATTTTTCTGTAAAATTTCATCTCATTTGGAGTTCACTTGCTCTGTTTTTCGACAGGCCAAAGTTAGGGGTTTGGTTAACTTAACTTCAACATTTAACCGAACTTTTCAATTCCAAAATTTTACCATTTGAAACCCTAACTTCTAATCCTTTCTTAACCATGTTTAATCATGTAATTAGGGATCATTACCCATCCCATATTAGCCAAACATTCATAGGTTTATATCACATAATACATGCCATACATAAATTCCAACATGCTCATATAATTACAACATAGTTCCATGATCAAAATCATGACAAATTCCTTGCTTCATGCATCATAAACTTTCTTCTTACCTTTTGATGAACTTGTACCTAGAAATGGTTAGTGGGGGAGGGTGAGATTTCATGGAAATCCCAATAGTAAAGCTTACCAACATACATGAAAAATTAGCGTGACATGCTTTAGGTTCATAAAGAGTGTGTAACAATGTCAAAATGTGTACCAAGAACATCTCATTGCATATGGCCATAGCATAATGTCACTCATAAACACATTCAACAATGTAATAATTATAGACAAGTCATGCACAACATTTATATCATTTCACAATCATTATAGATAAAGTTAGAAAACTTTGCTACCTTAACTCTTTAATTTCTCTTTACTTTGCATCTTCTCTTGATTACTTCAAATCTCAATTTCTAGCACCAAATCTTTGCCTACATAAGATATATCATCATGGCTATTAATCTCAAGCCATTTCCAAAGCAAGAATCAATTGAAAACTCTCTTAAACATCCTCTTGCAATTTATGTCACCTAGAGAACTTTAACTTGCCTTAATGGTTTATAATGCTTCCCAAAACTTGGGCTCACTTATACCCTACACAAAAACTCATTTTAAAGCCATTGGAAGCATCAAAATCATCAAAACAACACTCCTTTGTCCACTTTCCAGATTTGCACGAAAATTCCCAAGTGAAAGGAAAGTAATTATTTTTCAAGTTTCCATGGTATCTATCATCATTTTCTTGTTTCTAAACTTATTCCCATGGATAATATGACTTAAATTCAAATCTCCCTCATTCCATAAAAATTTTGGCAGCATAACCCCTTAGGTTTTGACATCCCAAATTTACAAAATCAACAACCAACCATCAAACAAGCACAATATATATACCAAACTACTCCTTACAACACAAGGAGCATTTTGCAACCATTATTAGCTCTAACTCTTCCTCTTTCTCACTTTCTCTCTCAAGAACACAAATTTAAGATCATGAGAAAGAGAATTTTGTTCAAAATTCTAATCCATGGAAGAGGAAGAGGAAGTTGCAAGGAAGAGATTGGTACATGTCTTAAGGTGTGCCTCTCAGTTACCTTAAATTTCCACCAACTTCTCCTCTCTTCTTTGCTCCCAACTATGGCATCTTTTTCTCTCTTTCCAGCTGCAAGACGTCGTGCAAAATGGCTGGAAGATGAAGGGAAAAATGTTGTTTTAATAATTCCCCATTTAATGGATTAATGGCTAAGATTTGATCCTATAACTTTAATGAAATCTAATGGTTATTATGGAGCCACCTTATGCCACTTGTCATGCTCTTAATCTCCCTCATAAAGTGACTTTTACAGCTGTAATTGGGTGGTAAAAATCTGGTTAGTCCAACTGAACTGGATCACATTCGGTTACTTTTACCATTGCACTTTTTACCGGTAAACTTAACTTTATTCCGGTAAATCTTTTTCTACTTTTCTGGAGATATTTTCTTCCTCATTTAATCTCCATAATTTTATCTTGAATATAACAAAATTATTAGCCCCAAAATACCCTTTACTTTTCTCAAATTTTACAGGATTAATTTATCTTATCGAAAATCCCTGAAAACGTACAATCGGAGAGCAAAATTCTTTTAGGGCCTTGAAAAATACTATATTTTTCACTGATCCTCCAGCCCTTTTCCTTTTTCCAAAATTCCCTCTAGATATTTCAAAATTAATTTTTGAAATAATTATATTTCGGGGATTTTCGGGTCTTTTTCAGGTATTTTTTCCAATTTTCGGGAAAATCGCCTTAACTGTACACTGGATAATAATTTTATTAAATACTATAAAATTCACTGGACTATCCATATTTTTCTCTAAATTTTTGGAGGGCTCCTGATACCTTAAACAATTATTTTCCCCCTTTTTCGCCTTTCAAAATTCTATAAACGGAAATCGAGTCCGAATCTGAAAAATCTGTGATTCATGGTTATGCTCCGCGAGTTGAGCTCTGTCTATTGGTCATCTGTAAATTTTTTGGTCAACAGTTGACTTTTGACTTTGACTTTGTCAAATGACCAAAATGCCCTTGCTTGATGCTCACTGCGTCACGTGCTTCAGCCAACAAACATCTTGGCTGAAGCCAGTGAAGGCTTAACACTCTCTATGTAACATGCTTCGGCCCGCAAAATTTTTGGCTGAAGCCAAGGAAGTCTGGATGCTTTCTGTGCCACATGCTTCAGCCAACAAAAATTTTGGCTGAAGCCTACGATGTTTAATATCCTCTTTCTTCCTAATTTTCCATACTTTTATCTATGGCCTTAAATAATCTCATAATTACTGATCAGCCTTCATTTCAATCTCAGAAAAACACGGATATGACACCTAATTTTAATATCCACTCTTTATATATTTTGATTATAGTTGCTAGGTGTCTAAGACTATAATTTATATATATATTTAAGGATTATTAATGGTATGTGTAATCTAGATATTAATACTTGCGTTGGATTTGCACTTAATGAATTGTTAATTATCTTGTGGATCTATTTTTCACTATAGTTGATAATTTGTGTTCTTGAAACTCTCAATTTAGTTGAAAATGAGAGGACCTTTATGAATCTAATGTGATCTAGCCTCTTAAGACACCTCTAGTGAATTAAAGAAATCTAGGTGGCTAGGTAAATTTTATTAGTGGTGTTGATTAGGAGGAGGTTTCTTCACTAGTCCTTGGCTAGTAAGGTGCAGTTAAACTTAATTAATTGGAATTAGGAAGATTGGCTATGTCATTCATCAAGGAGATTCACTTCATCCATTATCCATTCCATTATAAAAATAAAAAGAAGAAAATATAAATAGTAGCCATTTAGTCTAGTTAGATAGATAATACTTGTTTCGCATACTTTTTGGTTAATTTGTTATTTATTCTAGATTACTTAGTAATTCAATATAGGCTCCATGTAGAGATCGATCTAGGTTAGTTGCCATATATTGCTTTTAACTTAGTTTTATTTGATAGTCTCACGATAAGGCATATCACCCATAATAGAGAGGTACTTGACAACCAAATGGTCTTCCCAATCATTAGTAGACTCTTATAAAAAGCCGCATATTCTTCCTTTGTCATCTCTTTAGGCTTCCTCATCCAAATAGGTTTTTGTTTGTTCACCAAAGATCGCTCTGTTGGCCAAGGTGTGTCATCAATTGTCCCATGGCGGAGGCCCGAGGGGCCAAGTCATAGTCGAACAATGGTGCTTGGGTGTTTGCTCTACCGTGGGTTAAGGAAATAGAGTTGCGCCCTAACTAACAGCTAAGCGCTTGATCCTACAATTGGTATCAAAGCCTAAGTTATGGGTTCGATTCCTAGCAAGCCAATTGCTAAGGGGGAGATTGTTGGCTAAGGTGTGGCATCAATTGTCCCATGGCGGAGGCCCGAGGGGCCAAGTTATAGTGGAACCATGGCGCTTGGGCGTTTACTCTACTGTGGGTTAAGGAAATAGAGTTGCGCCCTGACTAACAGCTATAGCTTTTGGCCTAGTGGTAAGCGCTTGATCCTAACACGCTCATAGGACACCTCCTTGATCTTCTTCTTTTTCTTCTATTCTTTTTCCAAACAGCCCATTCATGCTCACATCAGCACTGTCACCAATATCTCACAGGTAATCTATAAAAAAGGGGAAGATAAATAAACAAATAACAATGTCTGGGAAGGAAGGGGTAACCAATTCCAAAATTTTTTATTAAGATAAGGATTTTATACAAGATATGCATATGACATTTAATTGACATCAACACGTGCAGCAAAGAGATATGAAAAGTTTAAACACTCACCATTATACACATAAAACTTAGAAGGAAATTCCAATTCAAGCTTTAAAAGAGAATTCCAGCAACATCACGTCCACCTTGTTTGTTTCCTGTCATTCATTCACCCTGAATTTTTCATGTTGGCAGAAACAAGATTGTTATCAATGACTGAACTAACATTGTAATATAATGCTCGCATTACACTGTGGCACAGGTGAATTGCACCAAGCTGTAAAGCAGTTACAAGCAATATATTAGTATTAACATCAATGAACATATCATAAATGTCATAAACTCAGTCAACCCTGAGTTTAGTTCAGACTGGTGTCATTGCTAGTCAACAAGGTAGATCAAACTAACTTTCAATAATCGTTAATGACTATTATTGAAGTAAATGTTCAATAAATTTTACCTTAAAATAAATTTTGAATAATTGACAAGTTACATATAATGCTCCAACACGATTTGGTCCTTTCCCTTGTGATACAAGAAAAATCATGAAAGAGTAATCAAAGCTACTCTTAATATCAAACTCCATAAAAGCACCTAGATGTAGCAAGGTATTTTCTTCTTGTTTTTGTGATATAAAGGTAGAAGAATATGTTGTGCAAAGTGAATTCTAAATGGGAAGAAGTGTTAGGAGCTCAGAGAAACACTAAATATTTCTCACAAGATGACTATAAATGGGATTAGTCATTCACTAGGTTAATCTTTTACCCGAGACAGGGGAAGTTCAGGATTTAGAAGGCATTTCACATTATGTAGTGTTAAGTTAAAAAGTGGCAGCAATAAGTAGCACGGTTGTTAATTTTTCAACGAAGGGAATTGTGCCTGCTCTCATTGTTGGAATAAAAAAACTAATAGGATCAAGAAAATAAGTCCCAGAGACAAAAAATTACGAAGAAAATCATTCAAGTAATTATTGCACTAGACAACTAAGCATCCACATCTTGAATAGAGACGAATGGCACGGTGAAAGGAGAAGAGATGAGTTCCGAAGGGCAAGACTTTGGGGGACTGCATGGTGAAAGGAGAAGAGATGGACCGAAGGAGGGAAGCTCACTTGAACAGAGAACGGCCGACGGCGAGACGAGTTCCATCGATAGCACATAGACACCGCAAGCTGGGTAAGAGCTGAGAAGGCGAGGGTCATGAGAAAGAAACCCTTCAAGCTCTTGAAGTCTGTTTTGATCTCACTCTCTCAAATGGTTTAAAGGGCATTTTAGATTTTGCACAACTTCAATTAATCACAAAAAGGTCCCATGGGACCTGAGGATAATTGTCAGATGGTTTGGTACCTTTGATTCATTTTTTTTGCTTGCTTGGGACTTGTCTGTCATTTTCCCAACTTTATTTTCTCTTTCAAATTAAATGAAATTTTTTCTCACCATATGGCCATTATTGTGCAAATTAAATGAACTTCCCCTTTGTGCAAATAATCAACTTTCCTAATATGCAAATGTGAGCTTCCTTATTGTGAAATTAACTTCCCTAATATTCAAATACCTTATTTGAAAATGAACCTCCCTATTGTGTAGATGAACTTTCTCTAATGTATAAATAAGCTTCCTTATTTTTTTGGGCACTTTATCAAAAACCATGAGCCAATTACTTTTCCAATTAGTGGCTTTTGGCCAATTTTCCCTTAAACTAATGGTCTTTTATATTATTGTTCAAACTAAGTAACTATCAAACCACGTAGATTTAGGTTAAATACAAAAACTACATAATACACACACACACACACACATATTTATATCATATTGTGAAAGGACTCATTTCAAAATAGCATGCATTAATGGAATATAATCAATATGACACAGTAAAATATAATATTGTATATTACGTTGCACTATTTATAAACCATTAATAATATGACTTATTTCTCGTTCATTTATAATGCATCGGACGGACCCATCAACTAGCTAGCATATTCGAAAATAAATGAACGATTTTTTAAAAAAATAGAAATATAAAAATTTATACATGATTTTGCACATTTTACGAGCCGATAATTAAAAAAATAAAAATAAGACACAAGTGCCCCTCATGCATCACAAGAAACCATCTTGGCCGTTGAGCCCCATTTCATCACCAAGACACACTGCTTCTTCTTTCAAATCGTCATCCTCCCATCAGCTGCATATATGCCATACCTTTAACTTCTTAATGTAAAGTTATGATCCATCTCTCCACTAAATTAAACTGATTCTTTTTTCCTTTTATTAATATAATAAGAATTTCTTTTCTTCTATAAATCCCCACCAAGACCCATCACTTTTCTTCATTCACATTCACCATCGATTCCTTTTTTCTTTTCATTAATTCATAGGAAACAATGGCGTTCATAAGGAACATGTTTGTTGTTCTTTTTGAAGCGTCTTGTGAAGCTAGGATTTTAAAAGTAGCCTCTTCTTCTTCTTCATCACCTAGTGGTGGTGGGTTTGTTCAAACCAATGGTACAGAGTTTCAGGTGAATGGTTCTGCATTTTTCTTCAATGGCTTCAATTCTTATTGGATGATTAATATGGCTGTTGATCCAAATCAAAGATACAAAATCTCAAATCCAAATCAAAGATACAAAATCTCAAATGTGTTTAGAGAGGCTTCATCTATTGGCCTCTCTGTGTGTCGAACTTGGCGTTTAATGATGGTGGATATCAACCTCTTCAAATATCACCTGGTGTATATGACGAGAACGTCTTCCAGGTTTAATTATTATTATTTTCTTCGCTTTTCAATTGATTCATCTCCACAAACAATTTATTTCAGTTTTAATTTAAGCAAATCACTATAACATTTTAACACTTGGCGGCCAGTTGGACTTGAAGGGGTTAGGAGAAATAGTATGCAGTGATCTATTTATGTTTGATTATGCATGGTTTATACATAAATGTTCTAATTACTTGTGGATTAATGTCTTTTTTTCTGTTTAAATATTACTCTTTTCAGAGAATTTAAAGTACGTTAAATTGTTTTAATCATGATTGGATTTAACTCTGGTTCAACCATTGAGCCTTAAATAATTGTTTCAACTGGTCAAATTACACTACCAGAAAAATGTCATTTAGTGATGGAAAATTCATCACTAAATGTCTATTTTCCGCCGCTAAAACGAGGGTCGCTAATATTTTCCGTCGCTAAATGGAAATTTTCTGATGGAAAATAGCCATTTAGCGATAGATTTTTCCATTGCTAAATGGCATTTTTCTGGTAGTGCTACTAATGGCAGGCACTGGATTTTGTGGTAGCAGAAGCAAGAAAGTACAACTTGAAGTTAATTTTAAGTTTAGTGAACAGCTATCATGATTTTGGAGGAACATCTCAGTATGTTCAACGGGCCAATACTTCTGGCGTTCTTGTTACTAATGATGACGATTTTTACACCAATCCAGTCATTAAGGGATATTACAAAAATCATGTTACGGTAAGTTTAAGTTATAAACAATTTATTACAAAATAAGTAAATTCGTAACAGAATTTATATTACTACTCAGTTTAATGACAGATTATTATTGACAAATTTCGATTTACAACAATTTTTTTTCAATTTTCTTTTGTCGTTGATCATCAATCATATACATGTTATTGAAATTGGATTAAATTTTTATGACTTGTGTGCTAATTAACATGACGTGCGGTCATCATCGTCATCCTTTTTTTTTTCTCGTACCATCATCATCATTATTTATTTACAGAAAGTGCTAACGAGGATGAACACAATCACTAACATAGCTTACAAGGATGATCCCACCATTATGGCTTGGGAACTTATCAATGAACCACGATGCGATGTTGATTCTTCTGGAAGCACCACACATGTTAGTTTATCTCCCCAATGATTAATTATTTCCGTGAAATTAGCACTTAATTATTTCGTGCAATACTCCTTTGGTTCTATTTTTAGGGAGGAGAGAATAATTTTTTTAGTCACTTCATTACATTTTTTATATCAATTACAATTTTACCATTAATTTTGTTATTATGTTAACTTTGTTTTCATAAGGTATAATGTATATTAAATAAGGATAGAATTAAAAAGTTGTTGAATTTTAAAGTTTTTTATCCGTATGAAACATATTAAAAGTGACTTATAAATAGTATCAAAAAACTATTGTTGAATTGAGTGAGTAGTTTATTTCTTCAACAATAATCTTTGTCCTGCAATTAATGCTTAATTATTGTGCTTTATTAGAATAACAAGATCATGGAATGTTTATGGAATGTGATTATGACCAGGGTTGGGTTCAAGAGATGGCTTTTGTGAAATCAATTGATGAGAATCACTTGCTGGAAGTTGGCATGGAGGATTTTATGGAGACTCAGTTCCTGAGAGGAAGCAATACAATCCTGGTTTTCAAGTTGGAACTGATTTAATTAAAACTAATCTCATTGACCAAATTGACTTTGCCACAATCCATGCATACCCTGATGCTTGGTAATTTTAATTATTATTTTTTTTCAGCACTCTCAATTAATCTCATGCACTCTCATTTTGGAAATAAAAATAAATTAAGAGTTGATATTATTATTAAATTTCTAAAGCTTTTAATAAATATTTCCTAGCATATATAGATGCATATACTCAAAGCTTATTTGAAGCTAAATATAACCCAAATCCCTCCGATTTTTTTTTTTAAATTAGTGCTAGAATTTACCGAAAAATAAATTTGTGAAGCTTTATTTGGTAATATTACTTTCTTAATGAAAATGATATAGATTTATTTTTTCACTTTTATACCATGAAAATTCATACCATTTTTTAGAGAGTAGACATAACTATACAAACCTTGTTGGTTGATCTAGTAAATGATATCATCCTCGAAGAAAGAAAATAAAATTTCAATTCCAAAAAACGCATTTATAAACCCTTTGCTTTAAACCTCAAAGGAATTAGCCTATATCAATTTGAAACGCTGGTTAGGATGACAAAACGACGAGGATCAAACGACATTCATGCAAACATACATGACAAGTCATTGGGACGACTCAAGAACAATAATAAAGAAGCCACTGGTGCTGACAGAATTCGGAAAGTCTAAGAAAGATGCAGGCTACAACACCAATGTTCGAGATTCATACATGAACTATGTTTACTCAAGAATCTACGATTTGGCCAAAAACGGAGGAACTTTTGCTGGTGGCTTGGTTTGGCAACTCGTGGATGGAGATATATGGATTCATTCAGTGATGGGTATGAGATTGTTTTGTCCCAAGACAGTTCCACAAGTAGTGTTATTAGTCAGCAATCATCTAGAATGACTGCGCTTATTGATAGTAGCTCCGATGAACAAGCTGCCCATCAACCCAGTATATCACTTGTCATATCGTCCATTGCACAACCTGGTATATCGTGGCGTGTTGCATCACCACCCGTTGCACAAACATGATTGATAGATTTATTATTGATTAATAAATTTGGATAATATTTGAGTTTGATGGAAGAGATCATAGTTACGATACTTCCATTTTACATATTGTTATTCCAATGCGGTAGGTTAGGGTGAAGCTGTTTACTACCTCAACCAAGCCTTTGAGAAAAGCATATCTTCTTGTCTGCTTATTTAGGGTCTGCTTGACCTTTGTTTATTGTTTAATATAAATTAATTTTCTTATGTAAAAAATTGAATTCAAAGTGCTAGAATGAAATCAATTAATGAGGAAATATTTTTAGATGTAGAACACATAGAATGCAGTACTCATGTTGTGTTATGAGTGAAAACATTTATTTCCTTCGTATTCTACTTATAAGTTATCTTTAGAATTTTTTTTTATTAAATTTAAAGAAAACCATAAAATTTATTAACTCCATCTAAAGAGCCAAAGTTTCCAACATTTCTCATATTAAATAAATCCTTGAAAAATTTCATTTTCTTACCTCAACATTTAATAGGGTAAAAGAGAAGAAAATATGATAAATAATTAATAGGGTGTCTATATACAGCTCTGGATTAGGTATATCAGATATGGCTAGTTTCTCACAAAATGATTAATTAAGGTTCAAATTCATGCTAGAAGAGGTATCAAAATTTAGTGTTGAATGATGCCTTCAATAAAATTACATCCAGCTTATAAAAAAATTAATATGGTGTAGTGCAAAATGGGCTACAAGTCCCCTTCTCTAGACACCTTAAAAATATTATTAGAGAAAATTTTTTTATTTATATTGTTATGATGTTGGGTCATGGCTCACAAATCAACAAAAGGTTGTTAACTTTGTTGATGTTTGGCGTTGTCCTGAATGATGCAAAGGAGAAGCAGATTACCAGTCCCGCCGTCAAATAATGGCTTGAAGATTTGAAAGATGCTATTTATGATATAGAGGATTTGCTTGATGAAATGAACACCCTGTCACTTAGATGCAAGGTGGAGAGGGCAGATTCTCAACACCTTGTTAAGAAGGTATGATCCTCCTTTTCTTCTTCTTTTGGAGAAGCATTAATGTAATATTCAGTCCCTAAAGTTTACTCTCATTTTGGTTTTTAGTTCTCAAGTTTTAAGCCAGTGATTTTAACCTCTGAAAGGGTAAAATAGTCTAGATTTTTTTTAAATTATAGGGATTAATACTTTAAATAAAATGAAATTTGAGGAATCAAAATCAATGTTTTTAAACTCGATAAATGAAAACGAAAATGAGAATGGATTTGAAATACCAAAAATTGTATTAACCCTTTATAAGGAATTTAAAGGGCATGAACAATTCGAAGGCTTGAAGAAACATCTCAAAGGCTTGAACACTTTGCCAAAGAAAAGTGATCACAGCTATCTACGGTATGGGAGGCTTAGGGGGAAACTGCCCTTGCCTAACTGCTTTACAATGATAACAAGGTGCAAGACCATTTTCATATTTAGGCTTGGGCATGTGTTTCAGATAATTTTAGTGTTATTTTCGATGTTTCGTGTGACCAAAAATCTAGTGTCAAAAGTCTATGAAAGTAAAAATTTAAACTTTCTTCACGTTGAATTAAGCAATATCCTAATGTTAAGGATTTCATGTCGTTTCAACATATTTCCTAGTGTTTTACACACTTCTTAATATATTTATGGATATTTTGACTTTCATTTTAAATAGAGATAACATTAAAAAATTGTTGAATTTTAAAGTAGAGTTAATGCAGATTATGAATTTTTTTGATTGTGATTTCACATTACAGATAATTAATTAATGTTTTGTTGATTGTGATTATGATTAGGGTTGGGTTCAAGAGATGGCTTTTGTGAAATCAATTGATGAGAATCACTTGTTGGAAGTTGGCATGGAGGATTTTATGGAGACTCAGTTCCTGAGAGGAAGCAATACAATCCTGGTTTTCAAGTTGGAACTGATTTCATCAAAACCAATCTCATTGACCAAATTGACTTTGCCACAATCCATGCATACCCTGATGCTTGGTAATTTTAATTATTATTTTTTTCAGCAATCTCAATTAATTATGCAATACGAATTTCCATTTTGTAAATAAAAAAACTGTAAGAGTTGCTTCTATTATTTATTTTCTAAAACTTTTAATAAATATTTCCAAGCATGTATAGATACAAATTCACTCAAAGCTTATTTGAAGCCAAATATAACCCAACTCCCTCCGAAGATTATTTTATTTTTCAATTAGTACTAGAATTTACCGAAAAATAAATTTGTAAAGCTTTATTTTATAATATTAATTTCTTAATGAAAATGATTATAGATTTAATTTTTTTTTACTTTTATACCATGAACATACATACCAGTTTTTTAGAGAGTAGACATATAACATATAAACCTTGTTGGTTGACCTAGTAAATGGTATCATCGTCTAGGAAGAAATGCAAATTTAAATTTTAAAAAACATATTTCTAAGTATTTATGAAAAAAAAACCGGTTGCACTTTAAATCTCAAAGGAATTAGCCTTAATTTCAAATCTTAAGTTCAAATCATGGCTTAGGATACCCTATATCAAATTGAAAATATAAGCGAAATACCGCCAAGAAAAATTTGATTTTATGTATATTAATTAGAAGTTTGGTATTTGAAACGCAGGTTAGGAGAACAAAACGACACGGATCAAATGAAATTCATGCTAACATAGTCATTGAGACAACTCAAGAACAATAATAAAGAAGCCTAAATGGCCTATATTCTAATGTGTCCTTTGGAGGTTAGGGTGATATCGTTTTCTCGACCGACATGGGTTATATTCCAATGTGTTGTTCTTGGGGTGTTTCATGTCTGCTTATTTAGGGTTTGGTCGGCCTCTGTTAATAAATTAATTTTCTTCAATAAAATATTTAAATTCAAATAGCTAAAATGAAATAAATGAATCGAGGAAATAGTTTTAGGTAGACAATGCAAGACTCGAGTGAAAACATTTATTTCCTTCTATTCTACTAATAAGTCTTCTCCAGAATTTTTTTTGCTAAATTTAAAGAAAACCATAGAATTTATTAACTGGTTTTCTGATCTTCCAACATTTCTCTATTAAATAAATCCTTAAAAATTTCATTTTCTTACCTCAATATTTAATAGGGTAAAAGAGAAAAAAATGTAATAAGTAATTAATATGAAGTCTTATACCAATGTGGATTAGATATATTAGATGGGTTATTCTCTCGTATAGTGACGAGGCAAGGTTCAAATATACACTTCAAGAGGTGTTAATATTTAGTATCGAATGGTCCCTTGAATAACATTAACGTCAGCCTATAAAAAATTAATATGGTGTATTATAAAATGGGCTACAAATCCCCTGCTCTAAATACCTTAAAAATACAATTAGAGAGAGCTTTTTTTTCTTTATTAATATTTTTATGATATAGGGTCATGGCTCACCAATCAACAAAAAGTTGTTAACTCTATTGATGCTTTTATGTATCCTAAATGATGCACGGGAGAAGCAAATTACCAATCCAACAGTCAAAGAATGGTTTGAAGAGTTGAGAGATGCTATTTATGATGCAGAGACTGTGCTTGATTAAATGAACATCCTGTCTCTCAGATGCAAGATGGAGCGACTAGATTCTTGAAACCTTTCTACTTTTGGGGAGAATAAGATTTTTTAAAAATCTCAATAGCAAAGTACACTAACAAACACATTAATATGCATGATTATTCTTTTAACTAGCTTTGACTATGAGCATATCTTACTACATGCTACTAAACTGAACTAGCATATGGTTAATACACAATATAAGTAAAGATTTGCATGCTCAATATCACGTAGCTTAATCAACTCATAACAATCATGACAACTAGTCATATAAACAATCATAAGAATTATAAATGTAAGTAAATTGCTACTTGTTACTACTTCTTTAACTTGACCTTGCTCTGCTCGGAAATACCTTTTCATGACTTCACTGAGTTTTCCCTTTTTTGAGCTTTCCTATACTTTTCATTTTCTTATAAGCAAATGACTTTGAACATAAGACTAAAACTATTTTTATAAATTCACATAAACCTCAACCTATTTCCTCCCTTTTTTACCATAATCATTTTAGGCCTCTAGTTATTTCAAATAATTATATTTGGCTCAAAATTCCAAAATTAGCAAATATTAATTATTAAAAATTCATTTTGAGGTTATTTCTGGTATTTTAACCTCAATCTTGTCTCAAATATGCTTTCGGAATTATTCTTCACATTTTTTATCCTTGGGGCAATTTCTTATTTTTGGTTGAAATTACCAAAAATACCTTGACTTTTACCATAATTACCATTCCATCCTTACTTGACTAACAAGTACTTAATTATATCATTCTTTGAACTTCTAACACTTAAACAAACTCTAACAAACTTTTACTCACTTGTTTAGCCTTTTATTTTTGGTATTAAAAGTGCAGATGTTACATTTCTCTACCTAATTAATATAAACTTTATCCTCAAAATTTTACTTATCTTACTCAAAATCATTAGGTACTTTGTGTTGATGCCTTATTTTGATGATAACAAAATGATTTCAAGAATTATAAAGCTTAAATTGTTGATGATTAAGCGTTTTTAGACTACAGTTCTGTCAAGTTTATATGGAAGTATTGAAGAATACTCGAGTTCTGTGTTTTAATACTCGAGTACCAATGGTTTTCATAAGTTTAAAATCAATACTTTCAAGCAACCCTTGAGTTTTTATTGAAAGTGTTGACAATACTCGAGTTCTTGTTTTCAATACTCGAGTATTGTAAGTTAAAAATGTTTCTGAAATCCAACACTCTAAGTGAAAACTCAAGTATTGAGATGAAGTGTTGCAAACACTTGAGTGATCATTTTGAATACTCGAGTATTGGTGTTAAAATGTGTTTTGAAAGAATACTCCCATGTGAAACTTGAGTATTGGTGTTGAAGTATTGGCAACACTCGAGTATTGTGTTGCAATACTCGAGTATCGGGTTTTATTTTTCAAAGGAAAACTCAACACTTGAAGCAGAACACTCGAGTTACAAATGGAACTATTGACAACACTCGAGTATTGATGTTGAATACTCGAGTATTGAGTCAAAACACTTGGACTTGAAGTGGAACACTCGAGTTGTGGAGGAAGTGGTGACAACACT
>JANTPZ010140178.1:0-14138 GCA_025593235.1 Vachellia pachyceras | reverse complement strand
CTATCTAACCTTATTGTGAAATGATCTTAATGATGTGCATGACTTGATTATACTTATTACATTGTTGAAATGTGTTTATGAGTGATGTTATGCTATGGTCATATGCATTAATATGTGCTTGATACACATTTTACATTGTTACACATTTCCACATGAACTTGAAGAATGTCATGCAATTTTCTATGTATGTTAGTAAACTTTGCTATTGGGATTTCCAAAAATCTCACTCTCCCCCACTAACCATTTTTAGGTACAAGTTCTTCAAAGGGTAAAGAGAAAATGTGTGATGCATGAAGCAAGGAATTCACATGTTTATGTATATGGCTTATGTTGTAAAGTTTATGTTATTTGAGACTTAGCCATGTATTGTAATATGTAGTTAAACCATGAATATTTGGTTGACATGTGGTAGTTAATGTATGTTTTAAAGGACTTTCATTTGCATGGTTAAACAAGATTAAAAGTGGTTTAGAAGTTAGAGTTTCAAGTGATGAAGTTTTAAATTGACAAGTTTGATTAATTATCAAAGTGAAGTTGGTCAAACAACTTTGACCTGTCGGGAAACAGAGCAAATGGACTCCAAATGATTTTAAATTTTCCAAAAAATAGTTCACATTGCAAGCTTTAAAACAAGCCAAAGAACACTGGATTTGGAGTTTTGTACAGAAAGTTATGATGTACTAAAGTTTGAAGAAAATCACTGAAAAACCTGGAAAAATGAAAAATTACCAAATGAACAGTACATTTTTACGTATTAAACTGTATCAATTGGGCAAGCTAATGACTCAATGAGTATTTTTCCCTTATAGAGGAATTTATAAGCTTCAAATAGAAGTTGGAAGCACTCAATTTCAATTTTTCTAGAATTAGTTATGAATTTTCAAAGTTGGTCTGAAAAGCTGTGAATAGTAACTTTCAAAAGTTGAAAGTTTTCATTTTGAATCTTTTGGATTTTCTAAGTAAATTGAGGCTTCCCTTTTGTTTCAAATCAATATAAAATGAAGCTAAAGGTAAGGTTAAGGTGTGTTACACTTGTGATCTCCTCTACCACTTCCATGGATTAGAATTTTGATTAAGCGTCTCTTTTTCAAGTTTGATAGTTAGGGTTCTTCAGAGCCAAAGTTAGAAAGAGAGGGATTTAGAACTAATGATTGGTTGTAAAAGACTCCTTGTGTTGTAAGAAGTATTTTGGTGTATAGCTTGTGGTTGTTTGGCTCTTGTTTGATGATTTTGTAAATTTTGGGATGAAGAACCCTAAGGTGAGATGCTGCCAAAATTTATAATGGATGTAGGAGAGTTGTATTCAAGCTATATAATCCATGGAAATGAGTTTGGGATCAAGAATATGTTGGTATATCTGTTGGAAGTTGGAAAAATCATGTTGTTGTGGGTGTCTAAGCCAGATCTGGAATTTGGGGAAGGAGTGTTGTTTTGGTGATTTTGATGCTTCCAATGGCTTTAAAATGAGATTTTGTGTAGGGTAAAAGTGAGCTCAAGTTTTGGGAAGCATTAGAAAACAGTAAGACAAGTTTTGATGTCTTAAGGCCTGTGTAATTCAAGGGGAAGTTTAAGGGAGTTTTACATTCATTTTTGCCTTGGTAATGGCTTATGTTTAATGGCCATAATGTTGTGAATTGTGTAGCCAAGTGTTTGGTGCAAAGAACAAATTTTCCAAGTGATCAAGAGAGGTTACAAAGCCAAGTGGAAATTAAGGAGTAACGGTAGCAATGTTTTCTAGCTCTATCCAACATTGTTATGAAATATCTTGAAAATGTGCATGACTTGGTGATGATTATTACATTGTTGAAATGTGTTTATGAGTAATGTTATGCTATGGCCATATGCATTAATATGTGCATGTTACACATTTTACATTGATACACATTTCTACTTGAACTTGAATGTCATGCAATTTTTCTATGTATGTTAGTAAGCTTTGCTATTGGGATTTCAATGAAATCTCATTCTTTCCAACTAACCCTTTTTAGGTGGAAGCTCATCAAAGGGTAAGGGCAAGCTAAATGATGCATGAAGCAAGTTTTATGTTGCTTTTTCGATGGATGCTTGGTTATGTAGCTTAATTACCCTTAAGTTTATGTTGTGTATTTATGTAAATTAAATTCCTACATGTATGATAGCTAAGGAGTAGTGGAAGCATGCTTTAATTAATACCAAATGCATGAATAACCATGATCAAATGAAGTTTAAAAGTGGGCATGCTTAAGTATGAGAAAAATAAATGGTAAGTTTGACATAAAAGTAGTTAGAAAGTTGGTTAAACCATTAACTTTGGCATGATGTGAAACAGGTTAAATGAACTCCAAATGAGTTAAATTTTTCCAGTAAAATATTTCATATTGTAATCTTTAAAATGAGAAAAAGAACACTGGATTTGGAGTTTTTTATGAAAAGTTATGATGTTCTAAAGTTTGAAGAAAATCATGGAAAACCTGGGAAAAATGAAAAATTACCAAATGAACAGTAGTTTTCATGAAATAAACTGTATTAATTGGGCAAGTTAATGACCCAATGAGTATTTTTTCCCCATAGAGGAACTTATAAGCTTCAAATATAAATTGGAACCACTCAATTTCTATTTTGCTATAATTAGTTATGAATTTTCAAAGTTGGGCCAAAATTCTGTGAATAGTAACCATAAAAGTGGATTTTCAGATTTGAATTCTTTTGATATTTTAAGCTATTCAAGGCCCAAAAATGGTTCCATATGGATATAAAATGAAGCTAAATGGGTAATTGAGATGCGTTACATTCAGAAAGCACGAAACTCGAGTTCTATAACGTGGTGAAAAACTTGAAGCTAAAACTTCAAGTTTTGAATTCAAGTTTTATACTACACGTTGTGAAATTCAAGTTTTGAAGATTTAGAACTCGAATTTTTTAATTGATTTGAGAACTTCCTTTTGAAACTCGAATTTTGACTAAAAGTTTTTGAACTGATTTAAAACTTCTTTTGCAAACTTCAAATTTTAACATTTAGTTTTAAAAACTAGTTACAAAACTTGAGTTTTAAAATTACCAAACTAGAGTTTTGAAACTTTTTCACCAAATTCAAAATCATTTTAAATTTCAGAAACCTGTAATAACGTAAGTCCATAAAGTTTTGTTATCATCAAAATAAGGTAGCAACACATTTCAAGTTGTGTAAAACTTAAAAGTGGTTCAATAATGGTCTATTATGAAGATAATGAGATGAAGTAAGGTGTTACACTTTCATGGTATTCTATTGAACCATGCTTACTTGCTTAACAATCTCTAACTCTACTTTGACTTTAACTTAGAGTCTTGCCTTCTCAAGTCTTTCTTTACTCTATTTCGAGGCTTCTTCTATACTTTTCCTAGTCTTTCCTTTTCTTTTTGGCTTTCAATAGCCCCTTTAACTTTATCTTGGGGTTTTCTCTCTTAGAACTCAATGAATTCATATAATATATAGGGCTCCTTCTATTTCTCTTACATTCATGTCTCATACTTAGCTTGCCTGAATGTATACTGTTTAGAACTTATAACTCTACACTTTACTTACTCTTTCCTTCATTTATTGATAAATGAAATGAGCTTTGCCTAATTAACAGTTAGGCTATTTGAAGAATAGTTGTACTACCTCTCTTATCTCAGCTTCATTATCTATTAGATACCTTAACTAGATCACTTGAAGCCATTATATAGGCTAGAATAAGTTAACTTAGTGGATTTCAATCACTCCCACTTGAATCACTAGTCATTTGATAACTTAAGTTTTTGACCCAACTTTGAAAATTCACAACTAATTCTAGAAACATTTAAACCAAGGGATCTAGGTCTCTAAAGAAATCTTGTTCCCCTTATAAGGAAAAAAATACTACTTGGACCAAAATAATGCTTAACCAAAGTTGAAAAGAGTTGGAAAAATAACTATTCATTTGGCTAGAATTTTGGAACTTCGCTATGACCAACTCTGAAATTCATCGTGGCAAACTTTTTGAACTAAAGGCAAAATTGCTCTCTATAATATCCTCATTTTCCTATAGCTGAGGATGAGGGCTAAGCGAGAAGCTACAGAGTGATTAAGGGTCCAGAAGGTGAAAAGAGTAAAAAGAAGTCTCGAATTGCCATTTTGCCAATAAAGAAAACGTAAGTGCAATATGGTCATTTTTTAAAAAGTTAGGAACATAATGGTCATTTTGAGAAAAGTCAAGGGCATTTTTGCAAATAAGTAAAAGTGTAAGGGCATCTTAGCAAATAAGCAAGGGCATTTTGGTCTAAGTTTGACCAAAATATCAGAAAATTTTTTAAGCCACCATTTGATAGAGAAAAATTCAATGATCAATAAGTGAGGCCTAGTTTAGGTTAAAATAACCTATGTTATTATTGTGGAAATTTTATTAGTCATTTAATTTTTGGCTATTTAAATAAATAATTAGCCAAAAATGATTATTTAAAATACCTAAACGCCTAGATGTCTGATCTCAAAGTAAGGAAGAATAGCTTGAAAATTCTAATATTTTATGAAATCGTTTCCAAGAGAAAGTGAGAAACAATTTCCTCGATCGGAAAGAAAATGTCCAGAAAAACCCTAAATTAGGGTTTTCTTCAAAAATTAATTGAAATCAATTGCTCATTTGGTCCTTTTGGATAACAAATTCCAAGGTGCTTTGACACACTGCTCGAGTTCAATGCTTTGACACACTTGATAATTTTCAAAGAGAAGTTCAATGCTTTGACACACTGCTCGAGTTTTGTATGAAAGTGTTTTGAAAAAGAATCAAATACTCGAGTAAGAAATCACAATGCTTGAGTATTAATAATGCTTCCTAAGATTGCTCGAGCATTCTGTGCAAGTGTTGAAAAATATAAATTCTGAAAAGTCACAATACTCGAGTACTAGATCATAGTGCTCGAGCATTAGGAATGCTGGAGCAATTTCATAGAGTATTAGTGAACAGTGAAAATTTTCAGCCTGATGCTCTAGCATTGTCAGTGCTTGCAGTCAATGCTTGCAGTATTTACTTCCAGTGAAGGGTGAAGGGTCACAATACTCAAGCACTGCCAAATTGTGCTCGAGCATTGGCTCTGCTGGAAGCTTTTACTTGAAGTACTGCTTGATAGTACTGATAAAAGACTCAATACTCGAGCACTGCATTTCCAGTGCTCGAGCATTTGCTGTGCTGTCAGCCAATGCTTGAAGTGCTGACTGGTAGTACTTTCTGAAACCTTAATGCTCGAGTACTGTAAACCTAGTGCTCGAGCATTGGCTCTGCTGTCAGCCAATACTTGCAGTACTTCATTGCATCATTGTTTGTAAGCCCTGTTTTAGCCTAATGCTCAAGTATTGACTTCACAATGCTCGAGCATTGGCAATACTTTTTGCCAATGCTTGAAGTGTTCACTGAGAGCTTAGTTTAAAACTTCTTTTCAAAACACCATGCTCGAGTATCAACTTCCAATGCTCGAGTATTGACAACACTTCATGTCAATACTTGAAGTATTGTTTTGAAGTATTGATTTTTCTTAAGTTCAAAACATACAGTGCTGGAGCATTGCATTCCAATGCTTGAGTACTGTCAATACTTTAATAAAAACACCAGAGTATTTTCCTGAAGCATTGAATCAAAACTCTGCAACTTAGATTTCAAAACACATTTTTAATTAAATCACTTGATTTTGTTATCATCAAAACAATGTATCAACAATTCTTTCTTTGCTTGATTTGAAGTCCAAGAAAGAAATTGAGTTCTCCCATCATTGACATCTCAAATTCCGCCTGCATAATCTTAGCAAACTCTTGGCAAAGATCATTGTTAGTTGCACCAAAGATAATATCATCCACATATATTTGCACAACTAACATATCATATTTTAAATGCTTAATGAATAAGGTTGTGTCAACTTTCCCTCTAACAAAACCTTTCTTGATTAAGAAATTACTCAACCTTTCATACCAAGCTCTAGGTGCTTGCTTTAAACTATAAAGTGCTTTTTAAGTTTGTAAACATGATTTGGTTTAGAAATATCTTCAAAACTAAGGGGTTGTTCAACATAAACTTCTTCCATAATAAAACCATTTAGGAAAGCACTTTTCACATCCATTTGAAACAATATGAAATCCATTAAGCAAGCAAAAGCTAGTAAAACATGAATTGCTTCTAGTCTAGCCACATGAGCATATGTTTCTTCGTAATCAATCCCTTCCTCTTGGTTATAACATTTGGCTACTAGCCTGGCTTTGTTCCTGACAATGATTATAGATTCATCAAGTTTGTTCCTAAATACCCATTTTAAACCAATAACCGGATGACCACTGTGTCTAGGTACTAAGTCCCAAACTTGGGTTCTTTCAAATTGATTTAACTCTTCTTCCATAGCTATAATCCAATCATTGTCAGTCAAAGCTTCCTCAACATTCTTAGGCTCTATTTTTGAAATGAAAGCTGAAAATTGAGCCTTGTTTGTAAATCTCTTTATGGTTTGTGCACCTCCATTCACATCTCCAATCACTTGATTGATAGGGTGATTGCGGATGTATTTCCAAACTCTTGGTTAAGGGGATTGAGGATGTTCATATGATTGATCATTTTCAAAATCATGTGATGGTTGGCAATCAGTTGAACTATCTTTTTTTTCATTTTCAAAAACTTTTGAAATAATAACTTCATCAACGTCAGGTTTTGTTTGAGGTTCAGTTTCAACAAAAACTACATGCACAGACTCTTCTACCACACAAGTACGTTTGTTGAAAACTCTAAGTGCTTTACTCTTATTCGAATAACTAAGAAATAAACCTTCATCAGATTTAGGATCAAATTTTCCGAGGTTATCATTGCCATTGTTGTGAATGAAACATTTGCTATCGAATACGTGTGAGACAGGTTTGGCTTTCTACCTTTAAATGGCTCATAAGGTGTCTTTCCCATCGATGTCCTAATATATGCTCTGTTGGATTTATAACGTGCTGTGCTCAGAGCATATGTCCCAGAATACTTATGACACCTTCTTATCTTTCATCATTGCTCGTGTATATTCATTTTGACTAGTAAATGGAAAACTAGGAATCAGGGAGGAATTCAAGCCCATTTTGTAAGACTGGATCTGCTTTAAAAAGTAAAGTGACGATAAATAATGATATAAAATTACATTTGGAAGTTTCCATATTGCTTCTCATTTCCCTTCCCAGCAACTGACAGATTGCTCAGAAATTACATTGAAGGATGATTAAATAAAAAATGAAAAGTAATAATACAGAGCCAATATTATATGTAGATTTCACAAGTCCAACATTATCTAAATCGGCTAGAAATTTCAGCGGAGAAATCAATCGCACTTGCACCAATTATAGAAAGCCAATAACGAATTTCAAATAACAAAACCATGATAGAGACATCTTGAACTGATAATACCAATTTCAGAAATCGTTAGAAGGGATGATACCAAGTACAGAGCAAGCAAAAAGAAATTTCAAATGCTTAACCTTTTTTTTGCCAAACAAATGCTTAACCATTTCAAAGAAATCTATAACTCATAATCCATGGAGGAAATTAACCAGACCTCTTTTGCACTCATGCTCACAGTGCTTGCCAGAATTGGGAACATCAGCATCATTGCCAGAGGCATAACCAGCGGTGAGAACATCTTCCTTATTGTTATTCGAGCCATCCTGAGGATGATCGTACTACAAGAGATTGTTCATACTCATGCTCTTTGTAACACCTCCTATTTTCCCCCTATTTCCTCATATTAGATCACTTTAGAACCACTATTGGGCTTTGGATGACTCAAATTGGCCTTTTTAGTGAACTTGAAAATTTTTCTTTTTCTTCAAACACGATGTTACTGTTCACTGGCCCATTTTTCAGATTTTTGGCCCACCTTTAAAAAATCATAATTAATTCTAGAAAAATCAAAACTGAGTGCTTCCAATTTCTAAATTTAGCTTATTAAGTGATCTATAGGGGAAATATACTCACTGGTTCCAATTATTGCCCATTTGAATCAATTTATTCTGGAAACGTGCACTGTTCCAATCGGAGCTGTTCAAATCATATCTCTTAAAGTACACATCCAAATTTTGAAAAATTTATATAAATTTAAATCTCAGGATGTGTAGTATTTAACTGGAAAGTTTCAGCTCAATCGGAGCTTGTTTGCTATTTTTCATTTTCACGTGAATCTGGTCAGTTTTTCAGGGCCTTTGAAACCCTTTAGCTTTAACCAATTTTTCTTAAAATTCACCAAAACCTGTTTTTGGTTCATTAACCCATCTATTTCATGCATGATTATTTCCTTACCATTCCTTGGTACTTTTAACCCATTTTCATGCATGTATCATCACATATTCATATGCTACTTCATGTAGAGGTTTAGGGGTTACAAATCACAATAATCTTCAAATAGAGTTTAACAACTCATATGCTTATACAAAAAAATCATGCAAGCAAGAGCAACATCTTCATTCATCAATAACCTTTTCCTTATTGCTTGAGCTTCCACCTACATGGTTAGTTGGTGGGGAATGAGATTTGGGATCCCAATAGCAAAACTAACTAAACAAAAACATTGTGAATGAGCATATTTCAACTTTAAAACAAGTGTATGATCATATAACATGTGACATGTTCAAACTACATTTTATATATACATATGGCCATAGCAATCAAGGTTACATTTCATACACATACCATTCACTTCATTCATCACAAAGATCATGCACCATTCACAACAAAGTTCATAAAACATGAGTTTGGTTTAGTAGTCTTACTACCTCAAGATCTTAGCTTTTCCTTTTTCACTTTAGGGCTCTCTTGAATAACCTTCCAAATGGGCTCTTGAAGGTCTCAACTTCCTAAAAATCATGTCATAATATCCACATGAATATCCAATCATCATAATGCAAGAAAACTTGCAAAAACGCAATAAAGCTCTTATTGCCCTTAAAAAACCCTTACAACTTTAAGACTTGATTTTTATGGTCCTTAATGCTTCTCAAATACCTTTCTTATTTTTAACCTACACAAAACTTCATTTTGAAGCCATTGGAAGCATTAGAATCATTAAAATCCCACTCCTTCTAATTTTTACAGATTTAAAAAAATAGAAAAAGAAGGGTTTTGGATTTTTCAACTTTTGCTCATGAATGCTTGTGTATTCTTGCTTCCAAATCATGATTCAAGCATCAAAATACTCAAACACATTTTCCCATTTCAAGACCTCACATGGAAAGCACCTCCCCATAAACTTATGGTTTCCAAAATTTCAACAACAACTCCCAACAACAACCAAAACAACCAACAACCAACATCAAACCACTCTTTACTACTTAAAGAAGAGCTTGTAAATTTTGTTACCTTTAAAACCTTTCATTTTCCATTTTCATCTCTTGAAACCCTAGCCATCATCTTCTAAAAGAGAGGCTTACTCAAGGAAATAATCCAAGAGAAAGGGACTAGAAGGTTGCAAAGCTTGAGAAAAGATGAAGGTTTGAAAGCTTACTCTTATTACCTTGTTGTTGTAAGCTTGTTCTTCTTCCTCTTCTTGAGAGCAAAGTGATGGTTTTGGGAGCTTGGGAGGGAGAGGAAAAATCTGACCAAAGAGAGAGAGAGGGACAGTTTTGGGAGAGAGAAATGGAGAGTTTAGTTTATTAAAATGCTCTTGAAATAATGGATGGATGGGATTAAAACTTGGTCTCCAAGTTTTGGTCTTGAATGGAGGAGATTATGCCACTTATCATGTAATATCCACCCTTTTTCTGTAAATTGAAATAGAGGCCAAACTGATAGTTATGAGATGAGATAAGGCTCAGAAATAAAAGTACAGAAAGAGAATATGTCAATGGACTAAAGAGACCCTGATCAATTTAGTCCTAAGGCTTTGAAATTACTAAGAATGTAAGCTAGGGACATAAATGTCATTAAGTATAAAGACCAAGGGCAATATGGTCATTGGATAAAAATGGGTAAACCAGTAGTCAAAAGTTAAGTTTGAGCCCACAGATAGAAAGTACGGAAAAAGATGATGCCAATGAGCTGAAAACCCCAAAATCAGACCTGGCTTAACGGATGAAATTTTGTAAGAACTCCGCAGTTAAGCGTAGTCGCCCTGGAGTAGTGTAAGGATGGGTGACCTCCTGCGAATGACCCAAAGGTCATTATACAAAAGAGGGACGAAAAAGTCAAGGGTAAAATGAGAATTTTGAAAAATTAGACAAAGTAAGGGCATTTTGGTCATTAAGAGAAGTGTAAGGGCATTTTGGTCATTTGACAAAGTTAAAGTCAAATCAAAGTCAAAAAGTCAACTGTTGACCAAAATATCAGAAAAATTCACAGATGTCCAAAAGATAGAGCAGAACTCACTGATTAACTGAGATTTTACAGACTGTCAAAATGCAGCTTAGATCTCTGTTTAGAGAATTTTGAAGGTAAATCGGCCGAAAATAATTATTTGAGGTGCCAGGAGACCTGAATCAGTTGAGTTCAAGGAACGAGAAAATAAAGTGAATTTTATTGTAATTAATAAAATTATTGCCCAATATACGATTAAGGCGAATTCTCAAAACGGAGGGAAAAAGGCCCGAAAATCCTGAAAATGTAATTTTATTCAAAAATTAATTTTAGACAATCCGGAGGGCAATTTGATGAAAGGAAAAGGGCTAGAGTATCAGTAAAAAATATAGAAATTTTTAATGCCCTAAAAGTTATTTGCCCGTCAGAAATACGTTTTTCAGGAATTTTTGGCAGGATAAAATTACCCTGCTATTTTTGGACGAATTTCAGGGGTATTTTTGGATAAATATTTTGCCACATGGGTAAGGGAAATATGGAGATTAAAATAGGAATAAAATATCTTCAGAAAAGCAAGAAAAATTTACCGGAATAAAGTTATGTTTACAGGTAAAAAGTGTAATCGCTAAAAGTAACCGAATGGTAACCGGTTTGGTTAGTGTAACCAAGGTTACAACCAGATTTTTAACCCCATGTGCAGCCATTATTACCACTTTATGAGAGCCAATGAGATTTCATCAAGTGTGTGAAGTGGTGGGGGATTATGAAGCCATTAGATCAAGTTTTAATTTCATCAATATTGTGACAGATTAAATAAACTAAAATTCCCTTCCTCTTCCTCTTCAATTCCCGTCATCTTCTAGACCCAAATAGAGAAGAGAAAGACGCAATTTTTGGCTCTTGAAGAGGGAGAAAAGCTTGAAGAAAATCAAAGGCAAGAGTTTGGTGAAAGGAATTAGTTTCTCAAGTGATCAAGAAAGCATCCAAGTTAAGGAGAAATTAAGAGCTAAAGGTAGCAAAACCTTCTAACCTTAATCTAAGTTGCTTTGAAAATGTGTTGTGAACTATGCATGACTTGTATTGAAATTTGTGATGATGGAAGTGTGAATATGTGCTTTTGTATGCTATGACCATATGCATTTCATTGTTACATGTTGCACTTTTATGAATTCACACTTATATTGAAAGTTGTCATGCAATTTAATAAAGTGTGTTAGGAAGTTTTACTATTGAGATTTCCAAAAAACTCATTATCCCCCCAACCAACCATGTAGGTGGAAGCTCAAGCAAGAGTAAGCAAAGTGAATGGTGATTCAAGAAGGAAAAATGTTGTGTTTATATGTATTAAAGCTATGTGTGATGTTTGAAACTTATGTTATTGTGTATTCATGTAAATTAAACTCCTACATGCCTTATTTATTCCCAAATGCATGATTAATCATGATCAAAAGAATTTTTAAAGATGGGAATGTCTAAGCATGAAAATATAAATGGTAAGTTTGACTTGAAAGTGATTTTTGGTCAAACCATGAACTTTGGCATGACGTGAAATAGGTTAAATGAACTCCAAATGAGTTTAATTTTTCTAGAAAAATAGTTCATATTGCAAGCTTTAAAATGAGCTAAAGAACACTGAATTTGGAGTTTTGTACATAGAGTTATGATGTTCCAAAGTTTGAAGAAAATCATGGAAAAACCTGGGAAAAATGAAAAATTACCAAATGAACAGTAGTTTTTCACGCAATAAACTGTATCAATTGGGAAATTTAATTACCCAATGAGTATTTTTCCCCCATAGAGGAACTTATAAGCTTCAAATAGAAATTGGAACCACTCAATTTCGATTTTTCTAGAATTAGTTATGAATTTTCAAAGTTGGGCCAAAATTCAATGAATAGTAACTTTTAAAAATCAAATTTTCAGATTTGATTTCTTGACTTTTTAAGCTATTCAAGGCCTAAGATTGGTTACATAATGATATAAAATGAAGCTAAAGGGGTTAGATAAGGTGTGTTACATGTCAAGCTCATGTGGTGAGTGAAAAAGTTGTCATCATTACTCTCTAGCTTGAGCTCCATGACTTGGCTAGGCTACTGGCTCTCCGGTTACTTGATCCGGTGGCACGCATTTATGTAAAGTAGCCTTTATGTGGGTAACTACCGTTTTACTTTTCCGGGGACTTTCTCTCTCATGTGGCGCCATTCCCTAGGCCTCCTTGCCTAGTTGGCGTCATGCCTTAGCCCAAAGCATCCCCGGGGTTTCCTTGTAACTCATCAGGATTCCTCGATTTGCGTGCAACACCGTAAAACGTGCTTCCGGCGGCCAATTTGACTTAATGGCATAGAAAATTTCTATATTTTTCCCCGATACTCCAGCCCTTTTCCGTTTCTCAAAATTCTTCCCGGATTTTCGTAATTAATTTTCTAAGAAAATCCTTTTTCGGGGCTTTCGGGCACTGTTATTCTCTGTACTTCAAAACTGCCCGTATTGGATACCGGGTAATAATTTTATTAAATACTTTAAGACCCAACTAAAATTTTCTCAGTTCGGGTCTCCGGTGTTTGAGGACTTCTGCTACCTCAAATAATTACTTCTAAGTCCTTTAGTCCTCTAAAAATCCTTAATTACAGAAATGCCCTTGCTTTCCTTTCTCTTTCTTACTTTCCACATATTTACAAAAATGCCACTATCTTTCTTACTTCTCTCTTATTTACCAAAATGCCATCACTTTTTTACTCTTTCTTAATTCCAACCTTATCCTTGGTTGACTTTGACTTTTTGGTCAACTTTGACTTTTGGGTTGACTTTTGACCAAATTACTAAAATGTCCTTATTATTTGATGACGTTTTGCATCCTAGGCCTTTTTATTCAAAATGACGATTTTACCATTTTGCCCCTTAAAATTCTCAAGACCCTGACTTAGTCAATTATGATCTTTCTTTCCTCTAGGCATTTTCCTTTATATTTTTCCTTATCTATGGATCTTAAATCCTTTCGTAATTTATCAATTTGACCTTTATCATGTTTACGCAATTTGTGATATTACACTCTTCCTCATGGAATCGACGACTCGAATGTCGAACAACATGATCTCACTGGTGGATGCAGGGAAAGAGGTATCGCAATCGATGGAGGTGGCAGACAGTGATTGAGAGATGCCACGATGGGAAGTGGCTTGGGCGATGTGATGAATGCTCAGAAAGCGTCAGAGCGGAAATCATTCTCTGGTGTATTTCAGACTTTTGACAACTCAAATTTATTACAAAAAGTCCCATGGGACTTGGGAGCAAATATGACAATCTTTGGGACTATTTTGTGGTCACATGGGGATCGTTAACATGACACCATAGAGGCCAAATCGTTAGTTAAGAGATGAGATAAGGCCCAGAAATAAAAGTACAAAAAGAAGAGATGTCGATGGACTAAAAAGACCCTGGTCAATTTAGTCCTAAGGCTTTGAGATTTCTAAGGATGTAAGCCAGGGACATAAATGTCATTAGATATAAAGACCAAGGGCAATATGGTCATTGGATAAAAGAGGCCCATCCAGTAGTTAAAAGTCAAGTTAAAACCCATGGATAGATAGTTCATAAATGGAATAAAGTTATGGGCTGGAAGTCGCAGAATCAGATTTGGCCCGGTGGATGGAAGTCGGTAGGAATAGTAAAGTTAAGCGTGCTCATCCTAGGAGCAATTCAAGGATGGGTGACCTCCTGGGAAGTTGCCTAGGAGTCAGAAACCAAAAGATCAAGGGCCAAAGGGTTAAGGGCAAAATGGGAATTTATGAAAAGTTAGACTGTCAAAGGGCATTTTGGTCATTAAGAGAAAGTGTAAGGGCATTTTGGTCATTTGACCAAGTCAAAGTCAAA
>JANTPZ010140174.1:0-11839 GCA_025593235.1 Vachellia pachyceras | reverse complement strand
ACTTCCATCACTTCTACCACTTGATTCATGTTTCCAAACTCTCATTCATGCATGGGAAAACATGATTCTTGCTCTCCTATGCCAAGTGGAAAATTGGGTAGCATAACCCCTAGGGTTTCATCATCCCAAAATTTACAACAACAATCAACCAACAACAAACTATACACCAACATACTCCTTACAACACAAGGAGTGTTTTCCATATGATTATTGGCTCTAAATCCCCCTCTTTATCACTTTCCCTCTCAAGAACTCTAAGTTATGAACTTGAGAAAAGATAAGCCAAATCAGATTTTGAATCCATGGAAGTGGAAGAGGAAGTTGCAAGGATCAATTCTATGTATATTTTAAGGTATCATGGTTTCTTACCTTTGATTTTGCTTGAGTTTTTCCTCTTCTTCCTCCTTGCAAATGGAGTCTTTTTCTCTCTTTTCCAGCTGAAGAAAGTCGTGCAAAATGGGCTGGAGATGGAGGAAATTTTCTGTTTTAATAATTCATGCATTAATGGAATGGAGGGCTAAGATTGCATCTTGCAATCTAAGTGTGATCTAAGGGCTATTATTGGCCCACACAAGCAACATATGCTAAGCCCTTATTGGATATTGAAAAGGTGTAATGATGGCTGTCATTAAGGGGGAAAAATCTGTTTGGGCCTTGGTTACACTAACCAAACCGGATACCATTTGGTTACTTTTACCGATTGCACTTTTTACCGGTAAACTTAACTTTATTCTGGTAAATCTTTTTCTACTTTTCTGGAGATATTTTCTTTCTCATTTAATCTCCATAATTCCATCTTGAATCTATCAAATTTATTATCCCCAAAATACCCTTTGATTATCTCAATTTTTACAGGATTATTTTATCTTGTTCAAAATCCCTGAAACAGAACAATCAGATAGCAAATTTCTTTTAGGGCCTTGAAAAATACTACATTTTTCACTAATTCTCAAGCCATTTTCCTTTTTCCAAAATTCCCTCTAGATATTTCAAAATTAATTTTTGAAATAATTATTTTCCGGGGATTTTCGGGTATTTTTCGGGCCTTTTTCCCAATTTTTGGGAAACTTGCTTCAATTGTACACTGGATAATATTTTTATTAAATACTATATAATTCACTGGATTTTTCATATTTTTCTCTAAATTTTTGGAGGGCTCTTGTACCTTAAATAATTATTTTTCCCTTTTTCGCCCTTCAAAATTATATAAATAAAAATCTAATTTGAATTTGGAAAATCCGTATTTCGTCATTGCGATCCATAAGTAGAGATCTATCTATTGGGTATATGTAAATTTTCTGATATTTTGGTCAACTGGTTGACTTTTTGACTTTGACTTTGTCAAATGACCAAAATACCCTTCAACTTTCTCTACTTTTTCCAAAATTACCATTTTGCCCTCACTTTTGATACTGAAAGACCTTTATGTCCTTGGTCTTTTATTAAATGACATATGGGTCCCTTCCCTGAAGGTCACCCATCCTGGGATTGCTCTAGGGCGAGCACGCTTAACTCTAAAGTTCCTACCGACTTCCATGCACCAGACCAATTCTGATTATGCGACTTCCGGCCTAACAGCATCAACTTTTGCTGCTCTTTCTATCTGTGGGCTCTGACTTGACTTCTAATTACTGGTTTGGCCCTTTTTATCTAATGACCATATTGCCTTTGGTCTTTTTACTTAATGACGTTTATGTCCTGGCTTACATTCTTAGTAATTTCAAAGCCTTAGGACTAAATTGACTAGGGTCTCTTTTATCCATTGACATCTTCTCTTCTTGTACTTTCATTTCTGGGCCTTGTCTTCTCTCATATCTATGAATTTGGCTTCTGTGCTTATTTACAGAAAATGGTAGATAATAGATGACTCCTTGGCTGTAAAGGCTTGTGAGGGCAGATTGATTGTTATTAGTGGATTGCAAATCTCAGAGGAGCTCTGACGACTGGACGTAGGTCAAAGAGGACCGAACCAGGATAAATCTCCGTGTTTATTCTCCTTCTGCATTCCTGGTGACTTCGCTTTTTTAAATTTCTGTTATTTACAATTTATTTTCAAAAGTGACCAATTCACCCCCTCCTGGTCAAATCCTACACTAACAAAATAGAGTGGAAGAAAGGAAAAACAAAGTGTTAGTACATGGCGAGAGCAATGATGATAGAAAAGCAAGTTTCTCAAGTGTTTTGAGCTGATGCTCTAAGTACGGCTTGCTACATCTCAAACAAAGCATACATAAGATCCTTACTGGGAAAGACATCATATGAACTATTCAAAGGAAGAAAGCCAAATTTGCCTCATTTACATGTCATTGGTAGCAAATGCTTTATTCACAATCATGGTAAAGAAAAACTTGGTAAGTTTGATCCCAAGTCCGATGAAGGTCTATTTCTTGGTTATTCAAATAGAAGCAAAGCATTTAGAGTTTTCAACAAACGAACTTGTGTGGTAGAAGAATCAGTGCATGTAGTATTTGTTGAAACTAATCCTCAAACAAAATCTGATATTAATGAAGAATATAGTTTCAAAAAGTTTTGAAAATCCAAACAGGGATAATTCAACTGACTGTCAACCATCTCAAGATTTTGAAAATGATCAATCAGATGATCATCCTCAATCCCCTCAACCAAGAGCTTGGAAATACATCCGCAAACACCCCATCAATCAAGTGATTGGAGAGGTGAATGAAGATGTACAGACAAGAAAAAGATTTATTAATGAGGCTCAATTTTCATCTTTTATTTCAAATTTAGAGCATAAAAATGTGGAGGAAGCTTTGACTGACAATGAGTGGATCATTGCAATAGAAGAGGAATTAAATCAGTTTGAAAGAAACCAAGTCTGGGATTTAGTGCCCAGACCGAATGATCATCCAGTCATTGGTTCAAAGTAGGTGTTTAGAAACAAACTTGATGAATTCGGAATCATGGTTAGAAACAAAGCAAGGTTAGTTGCAAAAGGATATAATCAAGAAGAAGGCATTGATTATGAAGAAACGTATGCTCCAGTTGCTAGACTAGAGGCTATACATATCTTACTTTCCTTTGCTTGCATTATGGATTTTAAACTTTTTCAAATGGATTTAAAAAGTGCATTCTTAAATGGTTTTATCTTGGAAGAAGTTTATACGGAACAACCCCTGGTTTTGAAGATGTTTCTAAATCAAATCATGTTTATAAACTAAAGAAAGCTCTTTATGGTTTGAAGCAAGCTCCTAGAGCTTGGTATGAAAGATTATGTAATTTCTTAATTAAAAAGGATTTTGTTAGAGGAAAAGTGGATACAACTCTATTTATCAAACATTCAAAATCAAATTTGTTAATTGTACATATTTATGTTGATGACATTATTTTTGGTGCAACTAATGATGATCTTTGCCAAGAATTTTTTAAGATGATGCAGGGTGAATTTGAAATATCTATGATGGGAGAATTGAACTTCTTTCTTGTGCTTCAAATTAAGCAAAGGAAGAATGGCATCTTCATTAACCAAGCCAAATATCTTAAGGAGCTGCTAAAGAAGTTTGGAATGGATCAATGCAAAAGTGTCGACACACCTATGAGTTCAATAACACTCCTTGATGCAGATGTGAATGGGAAATATTATGACATCAAGAGATATAGAGGAATGATTGGATCTCTGCTCTATCTCACGGCAAGCAGACCTGACATTCAATTTAGTGTTGGGATGTGTGCATGTTACCAAGCTGCTCCCAAGGAATCTCATGCTAAAAATGTCAAAAGAATTCTCAGATATCTAGCTGGTACTACTGATCTTGGATTATGGTATCCCAAAGGAAGCAATGAAGAATTAATTGCATACTCAGACTCTGATCATGCTAGGTACAAGACTGATAGAAAAAGCACAAGTGGCCAATGTCAATTTCTTAGAGGAGCCTTGGTATCATGGTTTAGCAAAAAGCAGTCAACAGTGTCTCTATCTTCAACAGAAGCAGAATATATTGCTGCTGCATGTTATTGTGCTCAAGTGTGTGGATGAAACAACTACTTCAGGATTTATGAATGATTTTCATTAAAATTCCCATCTACTGTGACAACACAAGCACGATTAACCTTACAAAGAATCATGTGCATCATTCTTGGACAAAACACATTGGTATCAGACACCACTTTATCAGGGATCATGTGCAGAATAAAGATATCAAGGTTGAATTCATTCCAACACATCTTCAAGTGCCTGACATTTTCACAAAACCTTTAGCTAGAGAACAAGTTATGAACATCAGAAGGGAATTGGGAATGGTAAACCCAAATGAGCTGCAAGTTAATATTAATTTTCCATATTTTGATGTTTGACTATTCTAACTTAAGCTTCAGAGTGTTTTAACAAAGTTTTGCAGGTGTTAAGTTAAACACTTGAGTACTGAGAAAGAGAAAAGAAGTGTTCAATAATCTTTGATGAACACCCAAGTTTTAAAAAGGTAACACTCAAGTGTTAGTAGCAAAATATAATGCATTACTCGAGTTTCAGGTTCAAGTGATGGTTTATGAAGTAACACTTGAATTCTGGGAAGCACAACTTGAGTATTACACCCTTGAAAGTTCACTGGAAGTGAAATACTCGAGTGTTGAAATGGAAGTAAAGGTAATACTCGAGTTTTTCAATCTCAAAACTCGAGTTTGGTAAGTGTTTCATTCTTGAGATCCCGATACTCGAGTATTGAAAAGTCAATACTCAAGTGTTAAAGGATTTTGGTGACTGGGGACCCCGATACTTGAGTATTCAATAGTAATACTCGAGTTCTGGCATGCGCTAGGGAATTGGGAACCTGATACTCGAGTATGGAAAGGCTAATACTCAAGTATTAGCTTGAAGGCCTCAATACTTGAGTACTCAAATTCAATACTCGAGTACTGGCTTGTCTGTTCATGTTCTGAAGAACAAAACTCGAGTACTATCAAAACAATACTCGAGTGTTGTACTCAATACTCAAGTATTGCTCAACATAACTCGAGTATTCACTATTTTCTGCTCACTAAAGTCCTCGACACTCGAGTACTGAAACTTAATACTCGAGTGTTGGCGCATATGATACTTATTAACTCCATTTTTGTTGTCACTTGAACCCTAACCCCATTTCCTCTCATCGAGTTCTCTCAATACAGTTACTCCAAACATTGCAACTTCCAATCAAGCAGTTACCCAACCACTCGAAATCTTGAAATCATCACAACCCCTCAAATTATTCTCCATAAAACCTCCATTACACTCACTTCCTCATTATTTTTCGCATTCAAACTCGTCGGCATCTTGTCTTCCAAAACTTAAAATTTCTTTTGATTCCAAAGTACCATGGCTCATACCAAGAAAGCAAAAACCTCTACCCCTTCTCAATCTTAGTCTACATCTACAAAGAAGGTGAGAATCATTGAACCATCAGAGGAAGAGACTGTGGCTCCTTTGGTCTATAAGCCTCACTCAGAGTAACCCAAATCAATTATGAAGAAAGACAAAGGCAAGGCTCCACTAGCATCATCCTAAGCCCCTAAACAATCTTCTGCACAAGCCTCAGATTTTGACACAAAGCATATCTCTAGGGAAATTGATTTCAAGTATGAAGAGAAAGAGAAGAGCAAGATTCAGGGGACCTGGGGAATCATCCAAGAGAGCTTCTAAGAAGGTAACACATCTAGAGCCTCCTAAAGGTTACATTACTTCCACGTTATATATCCCAGAGCACTTTGAGTATGAATTGAAGTATAAAAATCGTGCTTTGTATCCTGGTATATATGTGAAATTGGAAGAAATTAAGGCTTTAGGAATTGATGTGGTTGAGTCTTTGAAACATTATAAACCACTAATAGAAATTAACAAGCCCTACTCCCCTGAAATGGTTAGAATTTTCAACAACAATATGAAGTCTAATTCCCTGAAAGATGAAAAAGGAAACATCACTCATCACTCAATGGTTACCAAGATTAGAGGGGTAGACATAATCATCACTACAGATGATATAAATGATTATCTAGGCACCCATAACTTTTAAAGAAATTGAAAGATCATACTGAGGAAGAAATGTTTGCATTATTGAGGCCAGGGGAAACTTATCTAGGAAACTTGTCTTTGGATCCTTCATCCATGCCTGTGCTGTAAAGGACAATTCACTACATCTATTCTAGATGTTTAGTGAATAAGAGCAAAAATTACACACACTTGGCTCACGGAGACTATCACTTTCTAGCATCCATTATAGCAAAGGAGAAGAGAAACATTGGACAATTTGTGTTTAATGAAATATGGAGATTTAGGTTCTCCAATTCAAAGAGGATGATCATGCCTTACCCAAGCCTCATATCCCATATTCTTGATCATCACCAAATGTGGTATATTGTGGAGAAAGTGGAAGAACCTATCTAGTTTTCTATGCAACACTTCCACAGGATGAACATTGATGTTGTAAATGTTCAGCCTCAGCCTTCAAAGAAGAAGAGAAAGACCACTTCTACGACATCCCGAGGACACGATGAGGCCCAGTTCTCTGCACCTCCTCAGCCCTCATCTACTCCATCATTTGCTCAAGTAGCCTTGCATAATTACTTGGAGACAGAGTTTAGGATAATGGGTGAAGGCTTTATGGCATCTTTTCAGGCTCAAACAAAAGAGTATCTCAAGAATGCTCTTCAGGCAGCAGGAGATTATTTCTTAGGGAAGACATTAGATATGGCAGTCACATCTTTGTCCAAGGACCTTATCATATTCAGGGATGCATTTTTGGAGAAGTTTGATGCATTGTAGAGCACAGTGACTGGCCAGGATAGGAGGGTATGATCTATTAAGCAGTTCATCCGAGAGTATCAGGCATCTACCTCTGCTCCTCCACCTCCTCCACCATCTCACTCTCCTGAGGATCCTTTTACAGATGAAGTGCTAGCTATGATTGATTTCTCATCTTCCATCCTGAATCGCGAGCCTCAGCCTAATCTTGCATATCATGTGTCCTCCATGGCTCCCTCTACACATTTCTTTTATCCTCAGCCCATTTCTGTTCCTGAACCTTCATCTGATCCTGCTCCCTCTCCTCCTCACTAACCCCTTGTTTGATTGATGCCAAAAGGGGGGAGAAGAAAATCAGATGCTTTGTGTTTTGTTTTTTTATATTTCATGGTTTATAAACTTGATGTTTGGATTCAAGTTTTACAGTTTATATCTTTTGACTTATAACATTGGAATGATGATTATGAATTAATGATGATTATGGTTTTACATTATGGTATTATGATTTCAAGATTTGCAAGCATTACTTCTCTTTACTCTACTTTCATAATTTTAAGTTTTTGAAAGTTTAAGCTCTCATAATTCCTAATCCTGATTTTAAAAGTTTTTGTCATCATCAAAAGGGGGAGAATGTTGATGCCATATTTTGATGATAACAAAATGATTTCAGGAATTATGAAGCTCATTTTGTTGTTACTAAGTGTTTATATTGATGCGCTCGTGTTCTGCATCACAGTAATCAAGTTTGTATGAAAATATTGGGAATACTCGAGCATTATGTCTTAAAACTCGAGTATTGTGGCTTTTTAGTGTGTTAAAAATCAATACTTGAAGACAACACTCGAGTTACTATCGAAAGTGTTGAGAATACTCGAGTAATGAATGAAGGCACTCGAGTATCGTGAATAAAAATATTCTGTGTTTCAACACTCTCAGTGAAACTCGAGTATAAGGTTGAAGTATTTTTAACACTCGAGTGATGTTTTTGAAACACTCGAGTATTGGATCTTAAAATGGTTTATAACTAAATACTTTCAAGTGAAACTCGAGTATTGAAGTTGAAGTGTGGCAATACTTGAGTATTGTGTTGTAATTCTTGAGTATCGAGCCTTATTTTCAAAATACTACACAACACTTGAAATAGAATACTCGAGTTACAAATGGAAGTATTGGCAACACTCAAAGTATTTGTTTTTTAGTACTCGAGTATCGAGTTCTGTTTTTAAAACCTCAGCACATCACTTGAAGAAAAGCACTCGAGTTTATAATGAAAGTGTTGTCAACACTCGAGTATCGAGTCTTATTTTCAAAATACTATACAACACTTGAAGAAGAATACTCGAGTTACAAATGGAAGTATTGGCAACTCTCGAGTATTGTTTTCAATACTCGAGTATCGAGTTCTGTTTTTAAAACCTCAGCACATCACTTGAAGCAGAACACTCGAGTTTATAATGAAAGTGTTGTCAACACTCGAGTATTGATTTATAATACTCGAGTATCGGGCTTTCTTTTCAAACAAACACAATACTTTCATTTGAGAACTCTAGTAATGGTAAAAGAAGTGACAACACTCGAGTACTATATTCTGAACACTCGAGTATTGAGCTATTTCAAATATTTTACTTCAAACTTTTTCCTAAACTCTCGAATAGCAACTGAAAGTGTTTCCAACACTTGAGTACACATTTACATCACTCGAGTATTTATGTTTGAGCTTCAAAACTTCTGCAGTACTTCAAACAAACACTCGAGTTACTTCAGAAAGTGTTTTGCAAAATCGAGTATTGGCTCATAAAATTCAAATTTACACTTACTTACTCTGATTAACACTCAAGTATTTCTATCATAATTCGAGTATCTTTTTCTCTAATAGTATATCAGTATGACAGCTAAGCCTAGCGTCCTCCGAAACTTTCCTCTTTCATGTCTAAACTTTTTAAACGTTACTTGCCCTAATAAATGCCTTACAGATCTTTCATTAAACTGGTCAAGCAGTCCAAGGAATGAAGACGAGCATTAATGACCTCTAGCGCGGCAGTTGAACCCCAGCATTTATGAAGCATTAATGACGATCAACAAATACAGCTGGTGTGAGTAACGGACACAAGCTTCTCTCTAACGGATATTCAAATTCTGAGTAATGGACATTCGATGAATTCTCTTCTATAAAAATGAGGAAGCTTTAAAGACAGAAGAACCGATGAAAAGAAATTAAATACGCCATTACTCTTCGTAACTACTTCTGACATTGTATTCATTATTCCCGTGAGCTTTAGTGATTTATCATCTACTCTTCCAAGAGAGTTTATTGAGCACAACTTTATTGTAAATTTGTGAGATATTCAAGGTTGGGACCTTAAATCAATTGGGTTGAAATTGTGACAGAAAACAGAGAGTGTAAGACTCTGTTTTAATACGTGTTTAAGGGGGAGTGAGATTCTCCATTGTAAAAGGATTGTGAGCCTTGATTATTGATTGGTTAGTGGATTGAAGATCTCATAGATGCTATGTGGACTGGAAACAGGTCAGGAGGACCGAACCAGTATAAATCTCTTGTGTTCATCTTCTCTTTACCTTTCTCAGTGATATTATTTTATTTCTGTGATTTTAATGTTAATTTTTAAATTGACCAATTCACCCCCTTTTGGTCAAGTCCTACACTAAAATTTCCAATTCGAAAAGAGAGAACATGAGCTAATAATTGGCAGGGACAGAATGTGACACTCTTTAGTGTCTACCTTTAGCTTTATTAAATATTGATTTGGAACCAAAGGGAAGCCTCAATTTGATCAAAAAGTTCAAAAGGTTCAAATTGAAAACTTTCAACTTTTGAAAGTTACTATTCATAACTTTTTGGACTAATTTGGAAATTCATAACTAATGCTAGAAAAATCAAAATTGAGTGCTTCAAGTTTCTATTTGAATCTTATAAGCTCCTCTATGAATGAAAAATGTTCATTGAGTCATTAGCTTGCCCAATTGATACAGTTTAATGCATGAAAAAGTACTATTCATTTGGAAATTTTTCATTTTTCCAGGTTTTTCAGTGATTTTCTTCAATCTTTGGAATATCATAACTTTTGGTAAAAAACTCCAAATCCAGTATTCTTTGGCTTGTTTTAATCTTGCAATGCAAACTATTTTTATGTAAAATTTCAGCTCATTTGGAGATCATTTACCCTGTTTCTCAATAGGTCAAATTTAGGTATTTGACTAACTTTACTTTGATAAAAAGCCAAACTTTTCATTTTCAAACCTCATCCTTTTAAAACCCTAACTCCTAATCCTTTCTTAATCATGTTTGATCATTCATTTAGGAGTTCTTAGCTATCATATAACAACCTTACATGTAGGGGTTCACATCACATATTACATAACATAGGAAATCCTCAAAATGTCTACATAATTACAACATAATTCCATATACATAATCATGCCATATTCCTTGCTTTAAACTTCATAAACTTTCTCCTTACTCTTTGATATATTTTTACCTAAAATGGTTAATGGGGGAGGTGAGATTCGAGGAATCCCAGTAGCAAACATTACAAACAATGCATGTAGGATGAATGCTAGTGCATGATATGCTTGCCTTACATAGGCTCATGTTCACATAATGAAATGCTGCGTTCTCAATGTTTTGTGAAATATACTTATGGCCATAATAAAAACAAAAATAGTGTTAGAGTAGGATTTGACCAAGAGGGGGGTGAATTGGTCAGATATAAAATTTAACAGAAAGCAACAGCAAAATAAAAGTGAAATGAAGGAGTTTAAAAGAGAAAAGAGGACACGGGAAATTATCCTGATTCGGTCCCTCTGACCTACGTCCAGTCCTCAGAGCACCTTATGAGATTTGTAATCCACTAAACTCAATTAAACAGGCTCCTCAGGCCTTTACAACAAATGGGTTACACTCCCCCTCTCTTTTTTAATGAAACAGAGGTCTTTACTCTCTGTATTTTGACAACCTCACAACTAAACGTATTCTAAGCCCCGCTTAGAATTTTACAACGATTGCAAAATAGAATATAAGTATGGCTCTCAAAAGAGTGAATGAACTAATCACTGAAGCTCACTTGAAATGAAATTTGAATGTATATCATACAAAGCTTAGACAGAAGAAGTAATAAATATGCGTAGTTGTTCGTTCTTTCTGTCTTCAATGCTTCTCTATTTATAGGAGAAGTTCTCTTGTATTGACCGTTAGAGAAGCTCAAGTGTCCGTTACTCTCATAAATTTCCTGTTGTCTCAGGTTGGTGAGAGCATTTAATGCCGTAAGTGAGTTCCAAGAAATTTCTGATTTCTTCCTCGATGTCGGATATCTTCAGCAGCTAAAAACTTTCCTGTTACAAGGAGCATTTATGGTGGTAGGTGTGTTTTAAAATCTTTGACGAGAATAAGGAATGATTCGGTGAAAGAGAAACTCCGTATCAGACGCTGATATGTCAGAAAAGGTTTTTGACTTGAGTTACCTGATGAGTGACTCGAGTTCTATCTCATGAATGAAAGCCCATTTGAATTTTAATGTGATAGAACTTCAAGTTTTCAAAAATGATTGACTCGAGTGGAGAAAACTTTTATTGATGAAACTCGAGTTTGTAATTCAAGTTTTGAAAGTATAGTTAAGTAACTCGAGTTTCAGTTTAAAGAGTACTCGAGTTTAATGTAGTGAAAAAATACTTCTCAGGCAAATCAATGGAAGTGACTCGAGTTCAAAAAGCTTGACTTGAGTTACATAATACAAAAAGCAAGTTTAAAGACATGCAACTCGAGTCATGCAGAATTGGGAACTCAAGTCATCATAACTTGCAAAGGATGACTCGAGTTGCTTGACAAAAGTTTTCAGTGACTTGAGTTACATAAACATTGACTCGAGTTTTACAACGTAAAAAACAATTTCACAGGCTTGCAACTCGAGTTATAAAGAGCCAGTGACTCGAGTCATCAAAACTTGCAGTGGATGACTCGAGTTGCTGATAAAAGTCTTCCCTGACTCGAGTTGATTCAAGGCTGACTCGAGTTGCTGTATTCAGAAGTCTCTGGATGAAGAAATAAAGGCAAGTGACTTGAGTTGCTTATCATGTAACTCGAGTTGTTGCACA
>JANTPZ010140170.1:0-10646 GCA_025593235.1 Vachellia pachyceras | reverse complement strand
CGGAGAGGCTCGGGAGGGTGCTGGGCTATATAAGCGGGTGCGCTGCACACCCTCATGAGACGTCTTTTGGGGGAGAGGGTAATGGCCCCGTGACATCAAGCATTGGCTATGATTCCAGCTAGTGCTTAGAGTATTGACTGACATCATTGACAAAAATCTCAACACTCGAGCACTGTGTCCTAGTGCTCGATCATTGGCTATGGTTCTAGCCAATACTTGAAGTGTTGATTGATAGCACTGTCCGAGGCCCTTTCATTTAAGCCTGATTCTTGAGCATATTAAGTACCAGTGCTCGAGCATTAGTAATATTTTCCGTTATGCTTGAAGTATTCAGTGACAACATTGGATAAAATCTTTTGTTTAGAACCCGATGCTTGAGCATTGGGTGTTAGTGCTCGAGCATTGATAATGCTTGAAGTTTTTACTCAAGTACTGAGTGAAAGTATTATTCAAAAACATAAGTTCCAAATCACAGTACTCGAGAATGGAGTTTCAATGCTTGAGTATTGACAATACATTGGGTCCGTTTGGCAAAGCGGTGGAGAAGTACTTATGGGCTTATTCACACAAGCCGAGACAAATATGTAGAGGAGATTGTCTCGTTTTGCGGAAAAACACTGTTGAACATGCTTATGGGTATAAGCCCCTTGTTGCTAAAAAGGCTATTAACTTATTGCTCGAGCATTTTCAGAAAGCACTGAGATATAACTTTGAAAAACAATTTGAAGTATGCCAAGTTCAAGAATTCAAGTTTCAAAAATAATTTTCAACTCTATAATTCCATAAAACATTAATTTTGTTATCATCAAAATAAGGTATCAACACTTATCTCGGCCTGTTACAGTGGTATAGGAAGGGGCAATATTCTTGAAGTGACTAGCTAGCCTTTAGCCAGACATATTAGCACTGATAGGTTGTACCACATCCAGAAGTTATAAGATGGAGTAGGTAGATAGGGGGATTAATTGCTTTTCATAAATATATGTCATGCAGCTATCATTACACTAACAAACATATTTCTCTAACTTGCATTCCTATCTTATATATGTTAGAAATTGATTTTGGTTACTAATACTTTATGTCTCATCCCGTTGTTATTACTTATTTTAGCCAAGACCTCTGATTCTGGTAGAGGTCGAGGGAAGTACCCATAGGCATAAGTATTAAGCATTGTAGGCCTCTTTTTAGTATTGCTATTGTATTAAATTTTATATTGTCATATAGGAACCATTATTGTTTATGATGATGTATTGTATTTTGGATAATGGGCAAGAAAAAATACGTGGGCACTGTGTTATTTAGCTCATTAATTGTGCCAAACATAATGGATTTTATGCGATGGTTTGTGGACAGATTTTTGTGTCTAAGATCCAAGGTGCTCTATTAAAGAAAATCGCTTCCGAATAACTCAGTTGTTAATTAATTTTGGTTAAAATTCTTATGCTTAATTATTGGTTCTTTTCAATTTGAAATTTAGAGCTCTGTGGTTTATTTTTCTAGCTCTGTGGTGTATTGCATTTAAGATATGACAATATAAAATCTATATATACCTGCTTCCCTTTGTTAGTGTGTTTTATTGCTTATTCTTATTGTTCCCCCTCTGTGATGGTTTTGCCCTTAAGTGGGGAGAGATGGTTGATATAAGGCATGCATGCATTAGTGATAGTAGCCAATAAAGACTAATGGGCCTTAACAACCTATAACGGATGCTAAAATGTTACGACGGTATACCAATTGACCCTTTCAATAGAAGAACAGGTGAGAAGACTTGAGGAAGACAAAGCCAATAAAAGGGCGAGTAGGGGGAATAATAATCATACATAGGAGCTCAATTTGGAAGAAGAGGATCCCCTTATCATGTACCAACTTAGTCTTTTCCTTATACATTCGGGAATTTTCATAGGCTTCCAATCGCAATTCTTCCATTTCTTGTAATTGCAATTTCCTTTCACTTCCAAGAGCTTTTATGTCCTTATTGCATTGCTTAACTGCCCAATATGCCTTGTGCTCCAGCTCAACCAGAAGATTGTACTTGACAGCTGCATGGTCAGTGAAAACAATATCATGAGAGCTCAACAGATACGGCCTAAATTTTTCCAATGCAAATACAATGGCAAATAACTCTTTTTCAGTTGTGGTGTAATTCATTTGGCCCGGGTCCAATGTCTTAGACGCATAAGCTATAACTCGAGAAACCTTATCTATCTTCTGCCCAAACATTACTCCTACAGCATAGTTGGAAGCATCACATGAGAGCTCAAACGGTAATTTCCAATTTGGGGCAATCAAAATAGATGCAGACACAAGCCTCTTTTTTAGTTCATCAAATGCTATTTTGCATTGGTTACTAAAATCAAAAGCATCTTTTTGCAGTAATCTAGAAAGAGGTAATGCAATTTTATTGAAATCCTTGATGAATCATCTATAAAAACCAGCATGGCCAAGAAAAGATCGGATATCTTTTACACAACTAGGGTAAGGTAATGATGAAGTTACTTCAATTTTTTTCTTTATCTACCTCAATACCTTTTTGTGAAATCAAATGCCCCAAAACTATTCCTTCATTGACCATAAAATGATATTTTTCGAATTTAAAATCAAACTTTTCCCAATGCATTTTTTAAAACCTATTTAAGGCTAGCCAAGTAATCATCGAAAGATGCTCCGTAAATAGTGAAATCATCCATGAAAACCTCCATGCATTCTTCTAAACATTCAGAAAAAACTGCCATCATGCAGCGTTGGAAAGTCCCAGGAACGTTACACAACTCAAAGGGCATCCTTCTGTAAGCAAAAGTACCAAAAGAACATGTGAATGTGGTTTTATCTTGTTCCTCAGGTGCAATTGGTACTTGGAAGTACCTCAAGAAACCATTTAAAAAGCAATAATGCGTTTTTCCAGCTAACCTTTCGAGCATTTAGTCAATAAAGGGCAAAGGAAAATGATATTTTCGTGTGGCATCATTCAATTTCCTATAATCTATACACACATGCCAAAGAGTTTTGAACCCTTGTGGGTATAAGTTCATTCTTTTCATTCCTGACCACAATAATCCCACTCTTTTTAGGTACTACATGGATAAGGCTAAACCATTCACTATCCAAGATTGGATAATTGATCCTCGCACTTAATAATTTGGTGATTTCCTTTTTTACCACATCCAATATCAAAGGGTTTAGCCTCCTCTGAGGTTGCCTAATTAGTTTTAACTCTTCTTTCAAGAGAATTCTATGAGTGCAAACCACTGGGCTAATCCCAGGAATATCTGCCAAAGTCCACCCCAATGCCCTTTTATGCTCTCTCAAAACAACTAAAATTTTCTCTTCCTCCTCTTTAGATAGAGATTTAGCAATTATAACTGGAAGAGTATTAACAGATCCAAGATAAGCATATTTTAAATTAGAAGGAAGGGGCTTCAAGTCTAAAACAGAGGGTTGCACAACTGAAGGAATCAATTTATGAAGCTCAAGAGATAAAAGATCACTTCCTTGGTCACTTGAGGCTTCTTGTCTATCTATTAGCTCTCCAGCTGCTGGGGTGTCCATTTTAATTGTATTGTGCTCAATATTGGGTTTTGGCTCAGTCGATTGCTCATCTGGAGACTACGATATAGGTAGCACACATTTTAGTACAATGCATTGAAGACATGCTCCCACACCTTCACAAGCACAGGTTGAGTTTTCAGAATATAATGATGCAAAAGATGATGGTGCTTCATATTTAGCAATTGAGGCAATGGACAATACACTTGAATGTATCAACTCATTCTTAGATTTAGAACTAGCACAAGTTCTTTCAATTGTCATGTTAGTTATATGGATTTTCAATATGGCTTGGCCATTTTTCAAAATTTGCTTGCGGAACGCAACACGAGCCTAAAAGATAAAATAAGTGAATGTAGAAATGAAAATGATGTGTATGCATATTCTAAAAGCGGATTGAAATAGATAAATGAAGTCTAGAAAATGAAACTTTAGTCGCGGTGAAAGTCAACTTGCATCACGGTGAATAGTACCCAATAGGGTAAAAACATGTGAAAATCAACTTGTTCGTCGTGGCAAAGAACACCCGAGAGAATGCTCTCATTAAAATGCAAGGTTACGTCATGGCAAAATGTAAGTTTAGTCACGATGCAATATACCCGAGAGGGTATTCCTCTTCAAAAATAAGTTTTAGCCACTGCGAAAACCAGAGTAAGCCGTGGCGAAAATGCGCAGTCTAATAAAAATGCAAATGCAAATGGAAGCTGTTACAATGCTATGATATGCACAAAACCTATATATAAATAGATGCAAACTTGAAACAAGTAGAAATGCAAAACAAGCAAACAAAAGGCACAATCTAGCCTAAACTAATGGCTTAGGCTCCCCAGCAACGGCACCATTTTTTTATCCTACCACAGATGATATTTTAAAATTTTTGTCATTGTAAAGCCTTGTAAATGGAAAAAAACAGTTGTGATTTCCAAGGATTGCACTATAGGGTGCAACCTCAGGGTTGCTCTCTACCGAGCCTCGTGCACACCAGTAAGTTAGCTTGTGATTACGTTTACTTGGAAGTTAAAAACCGTGTTTGAATCAAAATTGCGTACAATTGAAGTTAATTACAAAACAAAATTTCTTTATGGTATTTTTTGTTTTTAGAATGCAATGAAAATGGGATTGAAATGCAAAAGGCGTTAAATGATGGTTTTCCTCTTGGAAATGATTTAGGCTATCATAGTTCACAAAATATGAGGCACAGTAGTAATTTTGCACTAAGTTTCGTAATGAAAAACCTCAACAAGTCGCTGAATCAGAAATTCCATGCAATGAACTCCATTCCATGAAACCCTTTAAAAATACTTAGTGTGTATAAAGAAATTGCCAAGTGAAAAATCCAACTCAATGCAATATTGCCTCAAATATCAAGCACAACTAGAAAGATAAAAGAAAGCAACAAAGTTCTTATTGAATAAGTAGAAATGAGACTTAACTCTACTAGGTCAAACACAAAGCAAAATCAATACACAAGTAATCCAAGTTTGGCTCGATTGAGACCAAGTATTTAAGTACAAACCGCAAGTCCTGACTCAGAAACTATGCAATCCATAATATACAAAGCTGCTCATATCAAGAGGTTTAGGACTCCGGATGAACAGATGAAGGTACATATTGGAATTTGGGGATGAGATGAAGTGGAATTGTCGTTTTGGAAGAAATGGAATGAGAGAAGAGTTGAGAGATGAGTGTGGGAATGAATTCTGCCTCCTCTTTCATCCTCTCTCTTCATTTTATCCTAAATAGAATGTTTCAACTACTTTGGGTCAGATTCAATAAGGTGGGTTTTGTAATTTTTCCATTTGGAGCATAATCTGGTGCCGATGCGCGATATTCACCGCAATGAACTTGAGTTTTAGTCGCGATGAACCTTTCCCGAGAGTTCTTGCTCGTGGTTTGATTTTTGGTCGTGGTGAATTATAAATTACGTCACGGAAAACTATTCCAAAGATGTCTCCACTTGTCATTAGCTAGAGTTCCTGAAATAAAATAGCAAACATTTGAAATATCAGTTGCTCATGATTATAATTAAGTTCTCATTTTTCATGGCAAATGCACCCAAAATCAAACTAATCACAATCAATAACTGTAGTCTCCAAATTAAACTCAAGAAGGGTTATGATTGGACTAAAAATGCATTAATTGCTTTGGAAATCCAAACAAGAATACTATAAAAATAAAGCTCAATCAGGTAGACTTTAACAAGGTTGATTTAGTATTAAAGTGGGAACCACCTAAGTCGGTATCCAAGGTACGCACTTTTATGGGATTAGATGGTTATTATTGTTGTTTTATAGAAGGATTTTCTTGGATTGCCATGCCACTCACTAGATTGACTAAGAAAGATCAACCATTTGTTTAGGATGAAATGTGTATGGTAGTTGAAGACTGATTAACCACTGCTCTAGTCCTTATCATACCTAACCCGCATCAACCATACACAATGTATACAGATGCCTCATTAAAAGTTTTAGGTTGTGTGCTGATGCAAAAAGGAAAAGATGTGGCTTATGCATTATGACAATTGAGACCTCATGAAGATAATTATTTAATGTATGATCTAGAGCTTGCAGCTATAGTTTTTTCCTTAAAGATTTGGAGGTACTATCTATATCACAATTTGAGGTCTTTAGTGACAATTAGAGTTTAAATATATTATGAATCAAAAGGAGTTAAACAACCAGAAGATAAGGTGGATGGAATTCTTAAAAGACTACAATTTTCAGATAAAGTATCATCCAGGGAAGGCCAAATGTTGTTGCGGATGCTTTGAGCCAGAAGTCAATATGTTAGAATGGCTGTCACCCAAGAGGGGGTGAGTTGGGTGTCATAAAAAATTTTCTTTTTGAAAATCAGTTGATCAAAATACTCAAATCAAGAGTCAATCAAAACGGAGTATGAAAATAGATTGTATACAAGAAAAACAATATACTTTGATGAGGATAAGAAAAAGATAAACACTCAGCAATTTATCCTGGTTTGGCCCTCTCTGACCTACAACCAATCCTTAGAGCACCTTTGAGATTTATCAATCCACTATACCTTCCATGTTTAGCCAAGTACTTGAAAACCATTACAATCACAATGTCATCACAGACACTTATGAAACCTATTTCAAGACTGTCACAGTGGGTACTTGAGAACCCCATAAACTTTTCCAGGCATTTATGAAACCCACTAAGTTTGCAATACAGGTACTTGAGAAACCTTTACAATTACTCCCCCTTATCACATGTAAGGTTACACTAGGAATCACACTCCCTTTCAAACTTCACTACAACAGAGACTCACATGCTCTGTTTTTTCAACTCAAACTCAAACTAATAATCTCAAGATCCTAATCTAGATTTTCTCAAATAAATACATTGAGTTTGGATGAATCAATAAACTACTCTCTCAAAGAGTGGATAACTAAACATTTAAGCTCTCAAAGAAGAAAAATCAGAGTCCTAAAGCTGTGCTCTTTTTTGTGTTCAGTGACTCTATCATCTTTGTCATCTTTTTCCTGGCTTGAATGCTTTTCATTTATAGCCCAGACTTCTTTTGCTAGCTGTTGCTCACAGCTTGAATAGTCGTTAGAGAGAGGCTGGTGTCTATTACTCAGATCCTCAGCTTTTCATGTCTATCATCAATATTGTATTTAATACAGTCACAGGCAATTGATATGACTTTAATGCTCTGAGATATTTTTAGTCAACCTATGCTTGTTTTAATGAAAGAGCTATAGAGGCATTTATGAGGACAAATAAAATTTAAAATATCCAAGCACGAAAACGGAAAGCTCTAATATGATGTATGTCCAACGTCTGTGTATTTGTTCGTTGAGAATCCATGCTGAAGAAGAATTTAACGAACCCATTTCCTGTTAATCAGTCAAGATATAAATCATTTATGGGAGCAGGTGAAATTCAAATGGGCTAAAGATAGATAAGGAATGATTTGGTGCCTGTTTGGGAAGCCATTTTCCTAAACGGTGCACGTAAGCCGAGACAAAACCATTTCGAAATCTGTAAAAACCATATCGAAATTCATAAAAACCATCTTGAAATCCGTAAAACCATCTCAAAATTCCCAAAATGCCTCAAAATCTGCAAAATCCATTTTCCCAACGGAGTTCCCAAACAAGCACTTGGTAAATGTAAACTCAGCTGCCAGAAGTTGTGTCAGAGTATAGGAAACTCAAGTTTTGCAAAATTTCATGACTCGAGTTCTATCACATAGGAAATCGTAGCTCAGTTATAAAACTTCCAGTTCTGATAAACATAACTCAAGTTTTTTGGAAAACTTTCAGGTGGGACCCAAGTTTTCAATGAAAGTTCTAACATATAGTTCAAAAATTTTTATTTGAAACTTCAGGTTTTGATATCAAGATTTGGAGTCCAGTTGTAAAACTTCAAGTTGTGAAAATGAGCACTCGAGGTTTAAGACATGTGAAAAACTCTTAATTGAAAAGGTCCTCAGACTCGAGTTCTGAATCTCAGGAACTCAAGTTCTAAAAACTTTCAGTGAGGACTCGAGTTTGATCACTAAGTTTTTGAACTGATAAAATTTCGCAGGATATGGAACTCAAGTTTTGAAAAACAGAAAACTTGAGTTCTGTGATAACTTCCAGTCAGAACTTCTAGTTTTAAAATCAAGTTTTGTGGAACAGTTGTGGAACTCAAGTTCTAAAAAATCGGGAACTCGAGTTTTATAACATGATCATAAAACTCGAAGCTTAAACTTCAAGTTTTGAATCCAAGTTCTGAGACATAGTTGTGAAACTCGAGTTCTATAATGTGATTGGAAAACTTGAAGCTGAAACCTCAAGTTTTGAATTCAAGTTTTGAGATATAGTTGTGAAACTCAAGTTTTGAAAACTTGGAACTCGAGTTCTATAACGTGATTGGAAAACTTGAAGCTGAAACTTCAGGCCCTGTTCAGGATGGTTTTGAGTTTTAAGTTCCAAATTTTTAAAAACTGAAACTAGTTTTTGGTTTTTGGTTTTTTTTTTGTTTTCAATTTGAAAAAGGTGTTGTAAATTAGAAATAGGTAAGATAGATCAAGTTAACTATGCTACCATCAAATGATAAAAATGATAAAAATTAAATAATTATAAAAAAAAATAAAAATTTTAAAATAAAAATATAAAAAATGATTGGCCGCTGCTGGGAGGGCTCAAAGGGGGGACCACCCCACTTGGAGAAGAAGGTGGTGGCTGCTGCAATAAAGGCGGGAGGAATATTGTGGTTAGAGTCAGACGAGGCTGGATTCGTTATCGATTCAGGTGGTGTGGGTGAGCTTGGATTTGTTGCATATGCCAATGGCGGAGGAGTAGAGTTCGAATAAGTGGAGTCGGAGTCGGAGGGGCGGAGCTGGAGCCAAAGTTGGGAGTGGGAGACGCAAAATTGGGGGTGGGGAAGGTGATGATGGTTGAGTGAGAGAGGTTGAAGAGAAAAGGAGAAATGTCGTCGGGAAGGGTAATAAATTTTTCAAAACTAAAACTTATAGTTTTCAAATCTAGATAAAATCTGTTTTGAAATTGTGTTAAAAACCAACTCAACCCCATTTTAGCCAAACACGTTTTGTTTTCAAAATTGCATTTTAAAACCAAAAACCAAAAACTCAGGACCACCCCGAACGGGCCCTTAAAAAGTCAAAAGAAATCAAATCTAAAAATTTGATTTTTAAAAGTTACTATTCATTGAATTTTGGTCCAACTTTGAAATTTCATAACTAATTCTAGAAAAATCAAAATCAAGTGGTTCCAGTTTCTGTTTGAAGCTTAAAAGATCCTCTACAGGGGAAAAATACTCATTGGGTCAAAAAGTTGTCCAATTGATACATTTTATTGTGCAAAAATCTATTGTTCAAATGGTAATTTTCCATTTTCCCAGGTTTTTCCATGATTTTTTGCCAACTTTGAAAGACCATAACTCTCTGTAGAAAACTCCATTTTCGATGATCCTTGGCTTGTTTTAAAACTTGTTATGTGGAATATTTGTCTAGAAAAATTCAACCCATTTGGACTTCATTTACTTTATTTCATCATAGCCCAAAGTTGGGGTTTTGACCAACTTTCACTTTTATGGAGTTTTGCCATTCTCATTTTATTTCTTCTTGGCATGTTTGCTTGGTTACTCCTTTTCCTTATAATTAATCATGCATTAACTATATCTAAGGCATGCTTTAATCTCTTTTGATATCCCTTATGTTGGGGTTTAATTTACATAAAATGCATAACATCATAAACTCAAATGTAATTAAGCTACATAACCAACATTCATCCAAAAGAGGCATAAAACTTGCTTCATGCATCAATATGCTTGTCCTTACCCCTTTAATGAGCTTCCACCTAAAAAGGGTTAGTTGGAAAGAATGAGATTTCATTGAAATCCCAATAGCAAAACTTTCTAACATGCATGACATTTTTTCAAACTTTAGTGTGAATGCATAATGAAATGAATGTGCAACATGAGACATGTATATGCATATGGCCATAGCACACCAAGCACATATCCACACTTTCATTCTTATAACATAAGTCATGCATAATTTCAAAACAATTTCACAACAATTAGTTTAAGTTAGAAGGTCTTGCTACCTTAGGTCCTTAGCTTTCCTTGGAACTTTGGGGCTCTCTTAGTCACTTGAAAAATTTGTTCTTTACACCAAACTCTTGCCTACATAATTCACCACATTGTGGCCATCAAGCACAAGCCATCTCAAGGCAATAATCAATGTAAAACTTCATTAAATTTCCTCTTGAACTTCCTTGCTCCTAGAGCATTTAAACTTGTTTTATTGGTTTTTAATGCTTCCTAATTCCTTGGCTCACTTTACCCCTACACAATTTTTCATTTTAGAGCCAATGGAAGCATTAAAATCATCAAAAATGCACTTTTTCCTGCACTTTCTAGATTTGCACGAAAATTGCCAAAAATAGGAAAAATGTCTCTTTTCAACTTTTCTTGATATGTAATCTCATTTTCTTGTTTCCAAACTCATTTCCATGGATTATATGACTTAAATTCAACTCTCCCTCATTCCATAAAAATTTTGGCAGCACTTCCCTTAGGGTTTTGCAATCCCAAAATTCACAATTCAACAACCAACCATCAAACAAG
>JANTPZ010140167.1:0-26472 GCA_025593235.1 Vachellia pachyceras | reverse complement strand
ATGCCCTCTAGATTTTTCCAAAATTAATTTTTGAAATAATTATTTTCCGGGGATTTTCGGGTATTTTTCGGGCCTTTTTCCCCATTTTCGGGAAACTTGCCTTAATTGTACACTGGATAATAATTTTATCAAATACTATATAATTCATTGGATTTTTCATATTTTTCTCCAAATTTTTGAAGAGCTCCTTGTACCTTAAATAATTACTTTTCCCTTTTTCGCCCTTCAAAATTATATAAATAAAAATCTAATTTGAATTTGGAAAATCCGTGTTTCGTCATTGTGATACGTAAGTAGAGATCTATCTATTGGGCATCTGTGAATTTTCTGATATTTTGGTCAACTAGTTGACTTTTGACTTTGACTTTTTCTTTGTCAAATTACCAAAATGCTCTTCAACTTTATCATAATTACCATTTCCCTTACTTTCTCTACTTTTTCCAAAATTACCATTTTGCCCTTACTTTTGATGCTGAAAGACCTTTATGTCCTTGGTCTTTTATTAAATGACATATAGGTCCCTTCCTATAAGGTTTCCCATCTTCATATTACTTCTAGGGCAAATATACTTAATTTTGGAATTCACACGGAACTCCGTGCCTGAACTTCGGCCCTTAGTCTTTCTTTATTTTTTGAGCTTTCTACTTTTCATCTCTAATTCATCATCATAATCATCAGATTAGCCTTTATTTCATTTAGTATGAAATTATGGATATTACAGTGCTCGCCCTGGAGAAATTTTAGGATGGGTGACCCTTTGGGAAGTTGCCCCCGGAATCAGAAACCAAAAGATCAAGGGCTAAAAGGTCAAGGGCAAAATGGGAATTTATGAAAAGTTAGACTGTGAAAGGGCATTTTGGTCATTAAGATAAAGTGTAAGGGCATTTTGGTCATTTGACAGAGTCAAAGTCAAAGTCAAAGTCAAACAGTTGACCAAAATCAGAAAATTTCACAGATGCCCAAAAGATAGAGCAGAACTCACTGATTACCAGAAATTCAACCGATTGTTGAAATTCGGTCTGCATAACGAATTATGGAATTTTAAAGATTTAAGGTTGAAAATATTTATCTAAGGTATCGGGAGTTCTCTAAGACCAAAAACCAGAGTCTAGAAAAATTCAGTGAATTTGATAGTATTTTACAAAATTATTGCCCAATGTACGATTAAGGCGATTTTCCCGAAAATGAGGAAAGAGGCCCGAAAAATCCCCAAAAATATAATTTATTGCAAAAATTAATTTGGGACATTTAGAAGGTATTTTGGGGAAAAGATAAGGGCTAAAATATCAATAAAAAATGAAGAAAATTATAACGCCCTAAAACTGATTTATTCTAAAGTTGCTCGTTTTCATGAGTTTTAAACAGGATAAAGGAATCCTGTTAAATTTGGCTGGATTAAGGGATAATTTGAGGATGATGATTTTAATATATTCAAGAGGGAATTATGGAGATTAAATGAGGAAGAAAACATCTCCAGAAAAATAGAAAAAGATTTATTGTAATTAAGTTACTTTTACCAATGAAAGTTGTAATCGGTAGAAGTAATCGAAGGGAGTTTGGTTTGGTTAGAGTAACCAAACCCCAAACAGATTTTTCCCTCCCCATGTGCAGCCATTATTACTCACTTGAAGGGCCAATGAGAAGCTAGCACATATGGGAAAGGTGGCTTAATCTCAACCCTTGAGATTAAACTTAGTAACTAAGTTTTCATCCTAGCCCTTAATCTTTTATGAAGGGATTTTTTATTAACCATCTCTCCTCTTCCTCTCCTCATTTTGGCCATGAGTTGCAGCTGGAAAATGAGAGAAAGAAGACTCCATTCAAGCCTCAAGAAGAAGAGAAAAGCTTGAGGAAAAGTTAAGGCAAGGGTTTAATGCAAGGAATTAAATTCTCATGTGATCAAGAAAGCATCAAAGTTAAGGGAAAGTTAAGAACAAAAGGTAGCAAGACCTTCTAACCCTAAGCTTGATTGCTTTGAAAATGTGTATGAATTATGCATGACTTGTATGGAAAATTTGTGATGATTGAAAGTGTGAATATGTGCTTTTGTATGCTATGGCCATTTGCATTTCATTGTTACATGTTGCACTTTTATGAATTCACACTTATATTGAAAGTTGTCATGCAATTTTATGTGTGTTAGAAAATTTTGCTACTGGGATTTTCAAAAATCTCACCCTCTCCCACTAACCATTTTTAGGTGGAAGCATATCAAAGAGTAAGGAGGAAATCCATGATGCTTGAAGTAAAAATATGCACATGTGTATGAATGTAAATTATGTTGTAAACTTTCAATTATATTGTTGAAGTTTGTAAAGTGGCATGTAATATAACTCATACATGTATGATGGACTCATGATAACTAATGTATGCCATATGAATGCCTAATTACATAGGTTATTATGATTAAGAAAAGTTTAGAAATCATTAGGTTGAATTATGAAGTTAAGAAGTTGAAAATTTGGCCGAGTGTTGTGAGAAGTTGGCTAAACCCTCAAATTTGGCATAACGTATAACAGAGTAAATGGATTCCAAATATCCTGACATTTAATGCAAAAAATAGTTCACATTGCAAGGTTTTTAATGAGCCAAAGATCATTGGAATTAGAATTTTGTATAGAAAGTTATGACTGTCCAAAGTTGACGAAAAATCACAAAATCCTAGGAAAAATGAAAAATTACCATATGAACAGTACATTTTCACGAAAGAATCTGTACCAGTTGGACCATTTAATGTTCAAGTGAGTATTTTTCCCTCATAAAGCAATTTGTAAGCTTCAAATAGAAGTTGGAACCACTCAGTTTCGATTTTTCTAGAATTAGTTAGGAATTTTCGAAGTTGGCCCGAAAAACTGTGAATAGTAACTTTCTTAAGTTGAAAGTTTTCATTTTGATCCCTTTTGACAATGTAAGATGTTTGAGGCCATTAATTGGTTCCAAATCATTATAATGGAAGCTAAGAGGGATAAATAAGAGGTGTTACATGTAATCTCTCTAAAACTTGTCTTGATTCTTAATCAAAGCTTTATGATCCAATATTTTGTGAAAAGGATAGAGGCCTTCATTTCAAAACCTTCCATCTAGCCCGAACACAAACCCTTCAATATTTCATCATTTGCTACCCCTTTGAGCCATGCGCTCTTGAAAACTAGCATTGAAAAATCTACCCTTAAATGTGCAAGTACATGTGAAAGAGCTATGATGTGAGCAGCTGCTTATTCAATAAAAGAAGAAGAAGAAGAAGAAGAAGAAGAAGAAGAAGAAGAAAAGAGAAAGAAAAATATATATATATATATATATTCTATATAAATAAATGTCTCTTGAGTCTTGCAAAAGCATTTATTCTATTTTTTTCGGTGTTGTATATTCAAGAATTTCATTTCACTTCATTATTTTATTCCATTAATGTAAGAACCCCATCATCCATCTTAACCTTTAAGCCCTCTTGATTCATATTATATTGATCTTGTGGTAGAGAGGTAGAATAATTACAAGCCTATGGTAGAGATTCGAATGAGCAGACCATGAAGGAAAATTGTCCTTGCTTGGTGAGCTGAGAGAGACACTTCTACCTTTGGAGAGGCAGTCTTCTTTATTCGGCCTCTTGAATTGAATTTTTTAAGGATTAATTTATAATTGACTTTGCCATTATCATTGCTAATCCCTTGATGAATGTTTTTACCAAGTTCTGTAATCTTGGACCGATGAGTACATTTCTTAAATGCAATTAATGTTTTTAAGTTTTTTGAAGAAGCTTTGTCCAGGAGTACAAAGGTTTAAGTGTGGGGGGATTTGATTGAGCTTTATTTGTATTAGTTTTCTACTCGAATTTTCAGAGTCTTAGAGTCAATTTTAGCCCACACATGACCTTTTAGTGCTTAAATGTAGATTGGGAGTTATTGATTTGGATTAATGTGATTTTGGGCACCTATGCAATGAATAACGATTTATTATGCCTAAATTGCATCATGAGCAAATGATACTACCCATATTTGCTATTTCATTACAGGAACTCCTTACAAAAGGCCAGGGAAGCAGTGCTGGAAAAGTTCACCGCGGCGTAATCACAATTCGCCGCGGCCAAAGTTCAATCAAGCAGACAAAGAACTCTCAAGAGAGGTTCACCGCGGTGAATATCGCGTATCAGTACCAGATTTTTACTCCAGATGGAAATTAACCCGACCCAGCTTTATAGATCTGACTCATGACGGTTTCTAATGCTAAATTAGGTTATTTTTCTAAGAGAGGAGAAGGAGTCTGAGGAAGAGAGGCAGAAACACACACACTCTCATCTTTTCTCTCATCTACACACTCTCCAAACCCTACCTTCACCCATTTACTTCACCATTCATCCATTCATCATGCTTCACTCATCCATTCAGAGCTTGTTTCCATCATCTATGGGGAGCTGAGCATCTCCATCCTCTTGAAGATTGAGTGAGCCGGAGTTCGAATGCCGAAAGGGGAGTATTTATTTTCAATCTGTATTTACATTATAGATTACTTAGAATCTGAGTTGGACTTTGTGATTTGTATGTAAATACTTGGTCTCGGTTGAGCCAAACTTAGATTATTGTGTATTGAGTTGTTTTATGATTGACAAAGTGAAATAGAGTTCAGTTTGCTTATTCAATGAAGTCTTGTTGTTCTCTTCTATCATCCTAGTTGTGCTTGGTTTTAGAGTCAACATGCATGGAGTTGATTTTGTCACTTTGCGATTTCTGTACACACGCTAAGAGTGCTTCAAGGATTTCATGGAATGGAGTTCATTGCATGTTATTCGTGACTTAACAAGTCATGTGGGGATTTAGAAGGAGATCATCGTATGACGCTCTAGACCCATATGAATTGTTATGGTTTGTGATTTCAAAAACTTAGTGCAAAAGTGGATACTCTACGTAATCTTTTCTGAACTATGATGGGCCAATTCATTTTCAAGAGGAACCCACCATAACACTCCCTTTTCAATCCAAATCTACCTTACTTTTCTTTACCGCTTGAAAATACCAAAAACAAGTTTTGAATTTTACAGTTGTATTAGGTACATAGTTTATCTTGAATCAAGAAACTGTTTGCATCTGCATCACAAACATAGTCATAAGCTAAGGACTATTGGTACGTGACTAGCTTCCGGTGAGAACGACCCTGGGGTTGTCACTATACAATCATTGGAAATCAAAATTAATATCTCTTAAGGCATCATTAAACTCTGAATTACTTGCCTTTACTATGCTGAGGTGTGCCATATCACTTCTTTCTCTTCATATATATCGTTATGATGTGCTATTTTACTTTTCTTCGGGTAGCTCTTAAGATTCCTTGACCAATCTGCCATGGTCATTTCAGCTTTGCAATTCATTCTCATAGGAATCTTTTATCATATGGGGATTTAAGCCTATATATTAGCAGATAGTTCATTATGAAGTGTCCTCAACTTCGCTGCTAGTACTATGCCTTTATTGCTATTAAACGTGGGCTAGTTGATGTTGGGACATTAGTTGTGGTTACTGAACTTGCTGCTGCTGTGTCTATCACAGTCTATCTAGCTTATTTATTATAGTCATGAATCCTTTAAGTAGCTATAGTACTTATAATACTGCCTACTTTCTAATTTATTTAGAAAAATTAACCACAACTCATTCAACGTTTACCCAACTTATTCCCATACTTAACTGTAATAAGACATAGCCCAAAACAACACTTTTGTATCATAACTATGTTTCAACTATTCATACATTATGCCTCTATTTACTTCTACCATTAGAATCACTAGACAGGATTTCATTATGGACTTTATCCCGTCTTTCTGTTTCTATAACTCTTTTGAACTTCTAGATGATTCCTCTGTATAGAGCTTTACCTCTGATAACCTATTCTGTCCAGCACACGATCATACCCTAGCTCACTGTTAGCTTAGGATGTATAACAACCTCAAATGTTATTAGACTATCAAAGATTTTTTTTAACATCTCTTCCATCTTAATCTCAGAGGTAAGATTCAATCTCATCACTGTTAGCTTAGGATGTATAACAATCTCATCTACAAAGATTCCTTCTTTAAGCTACTACTCTCCCCTGTTACATTAACACACATCCCAGTCCATGCTTACTAACATCATTATAGACCATGTAGGTCTCCATTGGATCAGGGATTATCAATACAGGTGCCGAGGTTAGGTTCCTTTTTAACTCTTGTAATTTAGCCTCGCATTTCTCATCCCATGAAAAAGACTGGTTCTTTGTAGTGAGCATAGTCTGTGGTAAAGCAATCTAAGTTTTATATAAAACATCAATAGTAACCTGCTAGGCCCAGAAAGCTCTTGACTTTGGTTACTATCCTAGGCAAATTCCACTCAGTACTGCCCCTATTTGAGCGTAGTCTATTGCGACTCCTTCTTGAGAGATCATGTACCCTAAGAAATTCATTAATCCAAACTGCAAGGGCATTCATTAATCCGAACTGCATCACTAGAAACTCATATTGTCCATATCTGGTTAGGAGCATCTTTAGCTCTATATTCCACCATCATCTATCCGCCTCTTGCTCCAGCTTATAAATAGCTAGCAAGGCTTTTATTTCTAAGGGCAGCTCATCACTTTAAAAATCATTTAAAGTTATGCTTAAGCTTTTATTCACAAGCCTGGTTCTCTTAGTTGTTCCATCAATATTTACTGTTCATTTAACCTTAGCAGAAACTTTTGCACTGGGTCATTTTGTTTAATCTGACCCCAGATGTGCCTCTATATCACGTGTTCTACGTTTTCTTGCCATCTTGATTTCTCAATTCTTTAAAATAAATAGCTATATTAATATCATAACTTATCTTCCACGCTTGCCATTATACTATTCAGTCGCAGGGAACTTCTCATTTATAAGGACTTTCAACTTTTCTAGACATACTTCTAGAAATCAGGAATAGGGAATTCTATTACCCTGATTCCCATATCTCTACAGCTCTTTATTTAGAATGTTCAAATTAAAGCCCAAGTGTAATATCCACCATTTTCTGTAAATTGACATAGAGGTCAAACCCATAGATATGAATAAGACAAGGCCTAGAAATGAAAGTACAGAGATAGAAGATGTCAATGGACCAAAGAGACCCAGGTCAATTTAGTCATAAAGCTTTGAGATTACTAAGAATGTAAACCAGGGACATAAATGTCATTAAGTATAAAGACAAAGGGCAATATGGTCATTGGATCAAAAGGGACAAACAAGTAGTCAGTAGTCAAGTTCAAGCCTATAGATAGAAAGAGCGAAAAAAGTTGGTGCCGATGGGCTGAATAACCCAAGTCAGGCCTGGCTCTGCGGGAGAAATTTTATGAGAACTCCGCAGTTAAATGTATTCGCTCTCGAGCAATCTCAGGATGGATGACCTACTGGGAAGTACATAAAGGTAATTATACAAAAGATCAAGGGCGATAAAGTCAAGTGTAAAATGGGAATTACGAAAAGTTAGACAGTGTAAGGGAATTTTGGTCATTAAGAGAAAGTGTAAGGGCATTTTGGTCATTTGACAAAGTCAAAGTCAAAAGTCAATTGTTGACAAAAAATTTACAGATGCCCAATAGACAGAGCTCGACTCGTTAAGCACAACCGTGGATCACGGATTTCCCGATTCGGATTGGATTTCTGTCTATAAAAATTTGAAGGACAAAGAGGGAAAAATAATTATTTGAGGTATCAGGAGTTCTAAAAAATTTGAGATAAAAATATGGAAAAATTCAGTGAATTTTATAGTATTTAATAAAATTATTACCTAGTGTATGATTAAGGCGATTTCCCCGAAAATCGGTAAAAACATCCGAAAATGCACAAAGTATAATTTATTTCAAAAATTGATGTTGGAAAATCTAGAGGGCATTTTGGGAAAAGAAAGAGGGGTTTTGGGAAATCCCCTCCGATTGCTCTTTTTAGGGGTTCTGGACAGGATAAAATAATCCTGTAAAATTTGAGGAAATTGATCCGACTAAGCCACAAAATGTAAACTTAGATCGTTGGTTAGCCTTGAAAATGGATCAGGAATATTAATTATGATTTCCAAGGATTGTATAGTGACAACCACAAGGTCGTTCTCCCCGGAAGCTGTGATTGCGTACCAATAGTTCTTAATTTGTGATTATGCTTATGATGCAAATGCAATTGGTACTGAAATCAAACTATGCTATGTTCTTAAAAGAGAGGTGGTAAAAGCAGCTTTGAATGTGAAAAGTGTTTTGTGATATGGATTCCTCTTGATAACAAATTGTGCCATCATAGTTCGTAAAGGATAAGGGAAAGCATCGACTTTTGCACTAAGTTTTGTAAGTAAAAACCCCGACAAATCGCCAGGTCATGAATATCATGAAATGAACTCCATTTCATGAAATCCTTTAAGAACACTTAGTGTGTGTACAGAAATCGCAAAGTGACAAAATCAACTCCATACATTGTTATCTCTAAACCCAAGCACAACTAGGATGATATAAGAGAACAAGATTTCATTGAGTAAGTAAAATGAACTCCATTGTACTTTGTCAATCACAAAACAACTTAATACACAATAATCCAAGTTTGGCTCAACCGAGACCAAGTATTTACATACAAATCACAAAGTCCAACTCGGAATCTAAGTAATCTATAATGTAAATACAGATTAAAAGCAAATACTCCCCTTTCGACACTTCAAACTCCGCCTCACTTCATCTTCGAGGGGATGGAGTGCTCAGCTCCTCATGGATGGTGGAATCGAGCTAGGTATGGATGATTGAGGCATGATAGATGGATAGATGATTGTGAAATGGAGGATTTAGGGTTTAGTATGTGTATGGATATGCAGGAGAATGGATTATGGTGAGTCTCTTCTCACTTTCTCTTCTGCAGACTCATCTCTTTCAGTCCCCTATGAAATTACCCTAAATGGAATGAATAAACCGTTCTGGGTCGGATCTCTAAAGTTGGGTCTGGTTATTTTCCATCTGGAGTAAAATTCTTGTGCTGATGCGCGATATTCACCGCGGTGAACCTCTCTCTCGAGTTCTTGCCTGCTAATTGAACTTTGGCCACGACGAACTTTAAATTGCACCACGGCAAAATGCTCCAGAGCTGCTTCTCTTGCCTTTTGTACAGAGTTCCTGAAATGAAATAGTAAATATTGCAGTATCATTTTCTTATGATAGAATTTAAGCACAATAAATCATTATTCATAGCATATGTACCCCAAATCACACTAATCTAAATCAACAACTCCTAATCTCAAATTAAGCACAAAAAAGGTCATGTATGGGCTAAAATTGACCATAAGACTCTGGAAATTCAAGTAGAAAACTACTACTATTAAAGCTCAATCAACTCTCAAATAACTTGAGTGAACAACAAGCAAGGGATAGTGGCTCCATACCTTCAAACACCGTCATTAATCCCAAAGGATTAAATGCAATCAATTTGAGAAGTGGGAAGTAAGTGAAGTTTCATGATGAGGAAGAGGAGAAAGAAGAAGAGGCGATTGAATGTGAAGGATTTCCACACCCCACGAGCCACGTAAAGAAGAGTGAAAGCGCCAAAGAGGAGGAATTTCTATTAAGGAATAAGAGAGAAATCTGAGTCAGTGATACAACAAAATGTAGATGACTGAAGGATGTTACTTAAAATTGTGGGTCTTTCTGTGATACCACAAACAGCCTCTAGTCTTTGGGGGACATAAATGGATATTTCTAACATGGGTCTTCATCTTTCTTTGACCCACAAACATAATATCGTGACAGCTTGTTCTTGAAGTCTTTCCACTATATGCGAACAAGCCCCATCCAGTGGTTCTTCATTTCCTTCGTGTCTGGAACATCATAGGTTTGCTACAAAGTACAACATTTTATCATGAAATTTGAACCAATTGAATTGGTGTAAAAAATGAAGTGGTGTTGAAAGTTACATACTAAAATTTCTTGCCATATCATATCTCGTGTTTCTTGTGGAACAGACCGTCATCCAAGGTATAGTATGATAACTCTACTCCGTGCCAAATACCTAAATAGTTGATAAATTGATCTTGCTTATCACTGGTAGGATTCATATCGGCATTGAATAATACATGCAACTGATGTGCGGTCAAGGAGGCCTAGTTGTACATCCCCTAACCATTTTCACAGTCAAATCTAGCACCAATAGTGGGTTTTCATCTATTTGTCCATCACTGTGTGACTCATCAGAATTCGCCATATTTCTGTTAAGAAATCAACGTCAGATATAAATAAATTGCAATCAGCATAAATAAAGTAAACTATGGTAAAAACATATAACACAATGTATTGAAATTTCGTAATTAACTCCTTACTTTATGTATTTCTCATGTTCCCTCTTAGTGATCTTGTCTTACAGCATAGTGATCATCATCAACCAATTCCGCTTCACGTGGTATAGGCGGATTTATAGTAAAAGGGGGTGATCGTCCAGGTTAAAGGTTGGATCACCATCCTTTTTTTTTTTACTTTGAAGTACAATCGACATTTTTTTATTTACTGAGTCTGTGACATAAAACACTTGTCTGGCTTGACTTACTAGAATGAATGGCTGATCTCTACAACCAACTCTTTCAAGATCAATTGAGGTAGATCCAAACTGTTGGTCGACCACTATGGCATTATTGTTAGCCCACATACATTTGAATAAAGGAAATTTGAACTTGTTGTATGTCATCTCCCAAATTTTTTCAATAACACCATAGTAAGCCATAGATGCAAGTACATGGTTCTTCTCTTTCGAACTTGAAAAATGCATGGCTTTAGCTACAACCATCACTCCACTATTTTGCATTGTACTTTTGTCGTCTTGAATCTTTGTGTAACTTGAATACCCATTTATGTCATAACCGCTCTAGGTGACTACCTTAAATGCAGGCCCCCACTAACCATTTGGTCATCTCAGAAGCATCAATGTCACGAGAAACCCTTTCCTTCAACCATCCTATGGATGTCTTATTATGTTCATTCGCAATATGCATGTCATTCTTTCTAGGATACATCTTCTTTAACACCTGTTTATGTTCATGGAAATAAGGTTGAATTTCTTCCATATTATTCAAGATATATAGGTGTGCTTGTAATGCTTCTTCATGAGATATACTCTTCACTTTTAAACCTCATGTTCCCTTGCATGCGCCTTCTTCATGTTGTGATTGTACATTCACCCCAGATAGATAATCATTGCAAAAGTCCATAGCCTCTTCCACTACATATCTTTCCACAATGGATGCTTCTGGTCGATAAGGATTTTTGGAATAACCATTTAAAACATTCATGATACGCTCAAAAGAGTACATCCATCTCAGGTAAACCGTACAACACAGCCTTACTTCTCTTACTAAATGAGCAACCAGATGGACCATCATATCGAAGAACGCTGGGGGAAGTGTATCTCTAGTTGGGAGAGAATAATGTAACCTTCATTTTCCAATTCGTCCAACTTTTCAACTTCTATCTCTTTGCTACATATAGCATTAAAAAAAATAAAGCCTAGTTATGGTGGATCGAACGTCATCTTTCATAATGCCTCTAATAGCCACTGGTAATAATTGTTGCATCAATGCATGAGAATCATGGGACTTCAATCCCACAAGCTTCAACTCGTCTAATGAAACAAGCCTTTTCACATTTGAAGAATACCCTTGTGGCACATTGATGGTATGTAAACACTCACAAAAACTTTTTTCCTCAGGATAGGGTGCAAAAAGATAGCCCTTTGACGCCCTCACTCTCATTTAGGGCAACTTAAGGTATGTAATCACTTCATATAATTACAAAAATGCCGCCACCTTCACTTTTTACTTCCTTTTTCACAAAAGGATGTGAATTTCAGTTGTAAAAACTATTTTCTGTAGCAGTGAGAGCAATGGAACTCTTAATATCTGCAGACCTAATTAAAGCAAGAAGAGAGTCTTTATGGCTCAGATTCATAAGCGTTATGCTGCTCTTTGGGACATGAGAATGAAATGACCAGGGGCTAAGATTAAGATAAGAATGCGTCCTCATGATGGTTAGCTAGTATAGAGAGAGTACCCTTGATTATTTCTATAGATAGCTGACTGTCAATCAAGATGAGCTTATTTTGAATTCCTCAGGCAAGCAAGTAAAGAAAGTAAAGAGCAAAACTGTAAGTCCTGAATGAGTGATAGTCAGGTCAGTTATAGAGAAAGATAAGTTGAGAAGTGAAGAATATCAAAAAGCTTCACAGATTGAAGCTTAAAGCCTCCAGTATAATTATGAGTAATTAATCACGAGGCTAGTTAAATAATGTGAGATCTAGAAAGTAAAGTAAAAGTTTTTCTGAAGTATGAAAGAATAGAAGAACCAAGGGAGTGAAAAATCTTAAAAGTTCCACATTAGAGTGCTGAAGTTCAGAAAGGAATGTCATGACTTTACAAAACCTATTATAAGGCTATAAGTATGAGTTAAGAAAGGAAGAAAGATAGAGAACCCTAGAAATTATATGAACTTACCAGGTATTGAAAGAAAATACATAAGGGTGAGTTAAAAGCCAAAGACACAGAAAAGTTACAAATAGTAAAAGTCAGCAAAGAATGAGGCTGGCAAGATGAAATGACTATTAATATTTAGGCAATAAGTAAGATTGTCTCAGAAATGTTATTTTTCAAAAATAATGGTCGGATAGTAAGATCAAATACCTTTGAGGGTATCCCCAATAATAAAGATTATGTCAGTCTTCAAGGCTAAATAAGCCTAGTTAAAGAAATAGAATATTTAAAGATGAAAGGATAGTTATTATTTGGCCTTACCCCCAAGTCTGAGTCAAAGGTGCTAGAAATTTTCTGTTTCCTATATAAAAGGAAAGATCCTATAACAGATAATTATAAAATTATTCTGGCAAGGCCTTGTGCTAGAGAAACTATGTTGGGAAGCAAAAGAAAAGATGAAAGTCAAGAACCTATAATTAATGACTCAGATGTGTAAATTTTGAGGATGAAATATATTTTAAGGGGGAGAGAAATGTAATATCCACCATTTTCTGTAAACTAAAATAGAGGTCAAACCGATAGATATGAGATAAGACAAGGCCCATAAATGAAAGTATAGAAAGACAATATGTCAATGGACCAAAGAGACCTTGGTCAATTTAGTCCTAAGGCTTTGAGATTACTAAGATTGTAAGCCAGGGACATAAATGTCATTAAGTATAAAGACCAAGGGCAATATGGTTATTGGACAAAAAAGGGCCAAACTAGTAGTTAGTAATCAAGTTCAAACCTACAGATAGAAAGAGAGGAAAAAATTGATGCCGATGGTTGAATAACCCAAAGTCACACCCGGCTCAGCGGGAGAAATTTTATGAGAAGTCCAAGTTAAGTGTGCTCGCCCTAGAGCAATCTTAGGATGGGTGACAAAGTCAAGGGTAAAATGAGAATTACAAAAAGTTAGACAGTGTAGGGGAATTTTGGTCATTAAGAGAAAGTGTAAGGGCATTTTGGTCATTTGACAAAGTCAAAGTCAAAGTCAAAAGTCAACTATTGACCAAAAATTTGCAGATGTCCAACAAACAGAGCCCGGCTCGCTGATCATAATCGTGAATCAAGGATTTTCCATATTCGGACTGGATTTCTTCTATAAAATTTTGAAGGGCAAAAAGGGGAAAAATAATTAGTTGAGGTATTAGGAGTTCTCAAAAATTTGAGACAAAATTATAGAAAAATTCAGTGAATTTTATAGTATTTAATAAAATTATTGCTCAGTGTACGATTAAGGCGATTTCCCCAAAAATAAGAAAAAAGACCCGAAAATTCTCGAAATATAATTTATTTCAAAAATTAATTTTGGAAAATCTAGAGGGCCTTTTGGGAAAAGAAAAAGGATTAGAGAATCAGTGAAAATGTAGAAATTCTTAATGCCCTATAAGTATTTTGCCCTCCGATTGCTCATTTTCAGGGGTTTTGGACAAAATAAAATTTTTTTGCCGAAAGGATAGGATTAAATAATCCTGTAAAATTTGAGGAAATCAAGGGGTATTTTGGGGATAATAAATTTGTTAATTCAAGAGGGAGACATGGAGATTTAATGAGGAAGAAAATATCTCCAGAAAAGTGGAAAAAGATTTACCGGAATAAAGTTATGTTTATCGGTAAAAAGTATAATCAGTAAATGTAACCGAATGGGATCTAGTTTGGTTAAACCAACCAGATTTTTACCCCTTTAGTTACAGCCATGATGACAACTTTTGACTACCCAATGAGAGCTTAGCACATGTGCGAATGTTGGACAAATTACAATCCTTAGATCACACTTAGTTAACAAGCTTCAATATTAGCCTTCCATTCCTTTTAAGTGTGAATATATTAAAACACCATTTCTCTTCATTCCCTCCACCAATTGGCCAACTCATCTTCAGCAAAAAGAGAGAGCAAGGACGCCATTTTTGGGTGAGGAGGAAGAAGAAAAGCTTGGTGAAATTCAAAGGTAAGAGAAGATGACACCTAAAGCTATACATGAAATTGTTCCTTGTGCTCCTCTCTACCTCTTCCATGGATTCAAATTTTGATTTGATCTCTCTTTCTCAATTTTTATGCTTAGGGTTCTTGAGAGGGAAATTGAGAAAGAGAGGGATTTAGAGCCATTAATTGGTTCTAAAAGTCTCCTTAAGTTGTAAGGAGCATATTGATGTATATATTGTGGTTGATTGAGATTGTTTTTAAGTTTTGTAAAATTTGGGATTCATGAACATTTAGGGGAGGTGATGCCCAATTTTCCACTTGATGTAGGAGATTTAAAATCAAGCTATACCATCCATGAATGTAAGTTTGGAATCAAGAATAAGATGGTATAAGTGTTGAAAGTTGAAAAATTCATGTTGTTGATTGTTTAGGAAACCTCTCAGCCATGGTTGGAAAATAGGGAAGGAGTGTTGTTTTTATGATTTTGATGCTTCCAATGGATTCAAAATGACTTTTTGTGAAGGGTAAAAGTGACCCCAGGTTTAGGGAAGCATTGGAAAATGTTAAACACAAGTTTAGGATTTTAAAACTTATAAAGATTAAGGGGATGATTAAAGGAGTTTAACATTGCTTCTTGCATTGGAAATGGCTTATATTTGATAGCCATTATATTTTCAATTGTGTAGGCAAGAGTTTAGTACAAGAGAGTTATTTTTAAAGAGATCAAGAAATGTTACAAAGCTAAAAGGAATTAAGGAGTAAAAGGTAGCAAAATTTTCTAACTCTATCTAACATTATTGTGAAATGATCTTAAAGATGTGCATGACTTGAATATACTTATTACATTGTTGAAATGTGTTTACGAGTGATGTTATGTTATGGCCATTTGCATTGATATGTGTCTTAATACATATTTTACAATGTTACACATTTCTACTTGAACTTGAAGAATGTCATGCCATTTTTCTATGTATGTTAGTAAACTTTGCTATTAGGATTTCCAAAAATTTCACTCTCCCACACTAACCATTGTTAGGTACAAGTTCTTCAAAGGGTAAGGAGAAAATGCATGATGCATGAAGCAAGGATTTTACATGATTATGTGTATGGAATTATGCTGTAAATGTAATAACATTTTGGGACTTTAACATGTTATGTAATATGTATTATAAACCTATGCATGTTTGGTTGTTACGTGATAGTTAAGGACTCCTAATTGCATGATAAAACATGATTAAAAGAGGTTTAGAAGTTAGGGTTTTAAATGGTGAAGTTTGAAAACGAGAAGTTTGACTAATTATCAAAGTGAAGTTGGTCAAATCTCTAACTTTAACCTATTGGGAAACAGAGCAAATGAACTCCAAATGAGTTGTAATTTGTCCTAAAAATAGTTCCCATTGAAATATTTAAAACAAGCCAAAGAACACTGATTTTGAAGTTTTGTACAGAAATTTATGATGTCCCAAAGTTTAAAGAAAATAACTGAAAAACCTGGGAAAATTGAAAAAATACCAAATGAACAGTACATTTTCACCCATTAAACTGTATCAATTGGGTAAGCTAATGACTCAATGAGTATTTTTACCTGATGAAGGAACTTATAAACTTCAAATGGAAATTGGAAGCACTCATTTACGATTTTCTAGAATTAATGATGAATTTTCAAAGTTGGTTCGAAAAACTGTGAATAGTAACTTTCAAAAGTTGAAAGTTTTCAATTTGATCCTTTTGAACTTTGTGGGTTAGTTAAGGCCATGAATTGGTTCCAAATGATCATAATGGGAGCTAAGAGCGATAAATAAGAGGTGTTACATAACACCTCTTATTTATCCCTCTTAGCTCCCATTATAATAACACCTCTTATTTATCCCTCTTAGCTCCCATTATAATGCTTTGGAACCAATTCATGGCCTCAAGTAACTCAAATTGTTAAAAGGGACTAAAATGAAAACTCTTTTTTAAGAAAGTTACTATTCATAGTTTTTCGGACCAACTTTGGAAATTCATAACTAATTCTAGAAAAATTGAAATTGAGTGGTTCTAACTTCTATTTAAAGCTTACAAATTCCTTTATGAGGTAAAAATACTCATTTGTACAGAAACTTGCCCAGTTGGTACAGCTTAATTCGTGAAAATGTGCTGTTCATATGGTAATTTTCCATTTTTCCCAGGATTTTCTGTGATTTTTCGCCAACTTTGGACAGCCATAACTTTCTGTAAAAAATTCCAATTCTAGTGATCTTTAACTTGATTTAAACCTTGTAATGTGAACTATTTTTCCACAAAACTTTCAGCTCATTTAGAGTTCATTTACCCTATTTTCCGATAGGGCAAATTAGGGCAAAAGACCAACTTTACTTCCAGCACTTGGCTAAATTTTTACCCCAGTTAACTTCATAACTTATCATTTTGATTTCTAAACCTTTCATAACCATATTAATCTATGTGATTAAGCATTCTTAAAGCATATACTAGTTATCATAATCCATGATACATACCCAAGTCATATTACATATTATATTACAACTTTAAACATCACAACATAAAATCCATAACATATTCCACAACATTTCTTATCCACAGTGCTTTAAGAATCAATCACTTTCTCCTTACCCTTGAGTGTGCTCCCACCTAAAAATGGTTAGTAGGGGAGGGTGAGATTTTTGGAAATCCCAGTAGCAAAACTTTCTAACACACATTATGAAATTGCATGACAACTTTCAATATAAGTGTGAATTCATAAAAGTGCAACATGCAACAATGAAATGCATATGGCCATATCATACAAAAGCACATATTCACAATTTCAATCATCACAAATTTTCAGTACAAGTCATGCATAATTCATGCACATTTTCAAAGCAATTAAGCTTAAGTTAGAAGGTCTTGCTACCTTGTGTCTTTAATTTCCCCTTAACTTGAATGCTCTCTTGTTCAATTTGGGAATCACTCTCTTGCACCAAAATTTAGCCTACACAATTGTCAACATAATGGCCATTAAACATATGCCATTACCAAGACAAAAATCATTGTAAACCTCTCTTAAACTATCTCTTGAATTACCTAAGTCTTAAGACATCAAACTTGTCTTTAAAGTCTTCCAATGCTTCCACAAACTTGTGTCCACTTTTACCCTACACAAAAACTCATTTTAGACTCATTGGAAACATCAAAATCATCAAAAGAAACTTTCTTCCTCAAGAACCAGCACAGGCTGAGACACTTCAGGAAAAAGGGGAATTGTGCTTTTCAACTTCTAACTTCATTCACTTGCATAAACACACTCCTAATCCATTGTTTATGCATTATTTGACATCAAAAACATCTTCCCCAATCAAGAAGAAAAACGTGCAGCACCTCCCCATTAGGGTTTGAAATCCAAAATTCTGAATACAATAACAATCAACACAAATCACACACCAATCAACTCCTTATCATGTAAGGAGTGATTTGCAACCAATCTTTTTCTCTAAATCCCACTCTTTCTTATTTCTCTCTCTCAAAAACTCAATATTCCAGCAGCCAAAACTCATCATAAATCATGAAACTAAACCGTTGAAAGTGAAGAAGAAGGCCTAGGGATCAAAATAGAGAAGATTTCATCAAGAAATCCCAACTTACCTTTGATTTTTGCTCTCCTTCTTCTTCCTTCTTCAATGACGGTTTCTCTCCCCTTTTTGCAGCCATGAAGTCCTGAAAATGGCTGAAGATGGAGCTGGAATATTACTTTAATGAAATAGAGATTTTAATCTAAGGGTGGTGATTGAATCTTGAAAAATTTGCTTGATCCAATGGCTTATATTCTTCCAGCTTTAAACCATCTGTTTGACTTTTTGACTTTGACTTTAACTATGACTTTGTCAAATGACTAAAATGCCCTTACACTTTATCTTAATGACCAAAATGCCCTTTTACATTATATCTTTTCATAAATTCCCATTTCACCCTTGACCTTTTGGCCCTTGGTCTTTTGGTTTCTGATTCCTAGAGCAACTTCCCAGGATGTCACCATCCTAAAATTTCTTCAGGGCGAGCACACTTAACTTTAAAGTTTCTACCGACTTCCATCCACCGGGCCAAATCTGATTCTATGACTTCCGGCCCAACAGCATCAACTTTTTCCTGTACTTTCTATCCGTGGCCTCTAACTTGACTTTTGATTACTGGTTTTGCCCTTTTTTATCCAATGACCATATTGCCCTTGGTCTTTATACTTAATGACATATACATCCCTGGCTTACTTTCTTAGTAATTTCAGAGCCTTAGGACTAATTTGACCAAGGTCTCTTAAGTCCACTGACATTTTCTTTTTCTATACTTTTATTTCTGGGCCTTGTCTTATCTTATAACTATCGGTTTGGCCTCTATGTCGGTTTACAAAAAAGGGTGGATATTACATGTTACACTTGTTTGGTATCAGAGCAAAGGTTTAGGTAATTGTTTGGAATAATTGTGCATTGTATACATTTCACTATTATTCAATATGCGTATGGAATTGTTATGTCATGAGCTACATTTTATGTTATGCATTGGTTACCTCTTATGGATATACTTTAGATAGCTATATCTTATTTTCATTACTATATGAATAAATGTGACTGGCTAAACATGAAAAAGCCAAGTATACCGGTGGAAGAACATGATAAGAAGGAACCTTCAGAGATTGGTTCCAATGTGATAGAATCATTTCAGAATTTAAATGAAGTGTTCAAAAAAAGAGAAGAAGCTAGTACAAGACTACCAGAATATGCAGGGGATAAGGATATGAAGGTCTAGTGTTTGATAAAGATTGTTTCTCTTCAGCGCATACTGGATGCTAACACTCGAGGACTCTGAGAGTACACTACTCTACATGGATGAGGGTTTCGGTTAGCATATATCTATATGGGCTAGAGACGCATATGAACTGGATCTGATTGTCCAGACATGTAAGCCCGGAAGAGATGCCAGTATAAAAGGAAGAGCTCCCAGTAGAAGAGGATCCAAAAATATGAGAGAACAATACACTTCATTTGGATCAGGATCTACTATGATAGTATCATCTCGAGGTTCAAGTGGGATGTAAAGGCAACCAAAAGATCAAAGCTTAAACTATAAAGTTGTTCAGAGGAGATAGTTAGGGGAAAGCCAGACATCATAAATGAATTATGTCGAATGTAACTTGGAATTGAATACCCGTGAACTTATAAAACTACCTTCCTCTTCAAAGAGAAAGATTTTATTTAGCAAAAAAGAAAGGGTAGTGAGGCCTTTTGAGCTAATTAGCCGCAGAAGACGCAATAAGGACTTCCTCCTCAGTTGAGATTGAAGTTAAAGATGCTTTTAGTGCTATTTCGGTAGTCTGAGAGTTCCTGGATGTATTTCTAAAAGAGATCAGCTGATTGCCTCCAGAGAGAGAGGTGGAGTTTGCTATTGATCTAGTACTAGGAATAGACCCGATATTAAAGACTCCATATAGAATGGCTCTAATTGAGATATAAGGGATAAAAGAGCAGATAGAGGAGCTATTAGAGAAGAGGTTTGTTAAACCCAATGTTCCAACCTAGGAAGCCACAATTCTTTATGTGAAAAACAAAGATGAATGTCTTTAATGCATAGACTACCGTGAATTAAATAAGGTGACCATAAAGAATAAATATATGCTTCCTGTATTGATGACTTATTGACAAGTTGAGTGGTATTAAAGTATTTTCCGAGATAAATCTTATATCAGGCTATCACCATCTCCTAGTTAGAGCTAACGACATTTCTAAGATGACTCCAGATAACTAGATACAGACACTATGAATTTCTAGTGATGCCGTTCGATTTGACAAAAGCCCCTGCAGTTTTCATGGACTACATGAATTATGTATTTTGGCAACATTTGGACGAGCTTGTTGTAGTCCTATAAATAATGTTATAGTGTACTCCAGATCTTTAGAGGAATATGAAAGGCATCTGAGAATTGTATTAACTATTTTGAAAGAAAAACAATTATATGCTAAGCTCAGTAAGTTCTAGTTATTAAAGGTGAAATTCCTAGGATAGGTGTAATATCCACCATTTTCTGTAAATAGAAATAGAGGCTAAACCAATAGATGTGAGATGAGACAAGGCCCATAAATGAAAGTACACAAAGAGAAGATGTTAATGGACCAAAGAGACCCTGGTCAATTTAGTCCTGAGGCTTTCAAATTACAAAGAATGTAAGCCAGGGACATAAATGTTATTAAGTATAATGACCAAGGGCAAAATGATCATTAGATAAAAAGGGTCAAACCAGTGGTCAGAAGTCAAGTTAAAACCCACAGATAGAAAGAGTGGAAAAAGTTAATGCCGATGGGTTGAATAACCTAAAGTCAAACTTGGCCTAGCAAGAGAAATTTTATGAGAACTCTGCAGTTAAGCGTGCTCGCCATTGAGCAATCTCAAGTACGCAAAGGTCATTACACAAAAGATCAAGGGCGCAAAAGCAATGGCAAAATGGGAATTATGAAAAGTTAAAAGTGTAAGGGAATTTTGGTCATTAAGAGAAATCGTAAGGGCATTTTGGTCATTTGACAAAGTCAAAGTCAAAGTCAAAATGTCAACTATTTACCAAAATATCAGAAAAATTCATAGAGGCCCAAAAGATAGAGCAGAACTCACTGATTGATAGAGCTTCGACGTACTGTTGAAAATCGGCCTAGAATTTTATTTATAGAATTTCGATATTTAATGGTCAAAAATAATTATTTGAGGTATCAAGAGACCTTAATCAGTTGAGTTCAGGGCATAGAAAAATTCAGTGAATTTTATAGTATTTAATAAAATTATTGCCCGGTGTACGGTTAAGGCGATTTCCCTAAAAATCGAGAAAAAGATCCAAAAATCCCCGAAATATAATTAATTTCAAAAATTAATTTTAGAAAATCTAGAGGACATTTTGGGAAAAAAAGGGCTAGATAATCAGTGAAATATGTAGAAATTTCTAATGCCGTAAAAGTATTTTTCCTCCGATTGCTCGTTTTCAGGGGTTTTTGATAGGATAAAATAATCCTATAAAATTGGAGGCAAGGGGTATTTTGGGGATAATAAATTTGTCATGTTCAAGAGGAAAATATGGAGATTAAATGAGGAGGAAAATATCTCCAGAAAAGTGGAGAAAGATTTATTGGAATTAAGTTACTTTTACTAGTGAAAGTTGTAATCGATAGAAGTAACCGAATAGTAACCAGTTTGGTTAATATAACCAAGGCTCCCAATAGATTTTTACACCCATTTGCAGTAATGATGACCACTTTTAAGGAGCCAATAAGATTCAAACATATGGTTTAAAGGTGGAGGAATATAAGTTAAAGATCAAGTTTCATTAATCCATTTTAAATCCTAGCCCTTGATTCATTTGTGAGATGATAATTAAATACAATTTTTGCCCATTTCTCTCCATAATTTCATCATCTTCTTCCTCCTCCAAGGGTCTCAAGTTCACACCATTTCTATACAAGCAAGAGAAGAGAATTTTCAAGAAAAGCTAAGGTAAGACACTTTAGTACCTAAAACCATATATATTCTTTATCCCTGGAGCTTCCTCTACCTTTCATCAATTTAGATTTTTGGTTTTACCTCTCTGTTGGTGGCTGGAAAGTTAGGGTTCATGAGAAGAAAAATGAGAAAGAGTGGGATTTAGAGAAAAAGATTGATTGTAAATTAATCCTTACATGATATGGAGTTGATTGGTGTATGATTTGTGTTGATTGTTGTTGTATTTGGAATTTTGAAATCTCAAACCGTAAGGGCCTATGCTGCCAAAATTTCTATTGAATGTGGGAGAGTTGGATTTAAGCTATATAATCCATGCGAATGAGTTTGGAAACAAGAAAATGAGGTTACATATCAAGAAAAGTTGAAAAGAAGCATTTTTCCAATTTTTGTCAATATTCGTGCAAATCTGGAAAGTGCAAAAAGGAGTGTGTTTTTGATGATTTTAAGCTTCCATTGGCTTTAAAATGAGAAATTATGTAGGGGTAAAGTGAGCCAAGGAATTTGGAAGCATTATAAATCCATATGACAAGTTAAAATCCTCTAGGAGACAAGAGAGCTCAAGGGGAATTTTAATGAAGTTTTAAATTGATCATTACCTTGAAATGGCTTATGTTTAATGGGCATAATGTTGTGAACTATGTAGGCAAGTATTTGGTTCAAAGAACTAGTTTTCCAACGGATCAAGAGAGGTTACAAAGCCAAGAGGAAATTAAGGAGTAAAGGTAGCAAGACCATCTAACCCTAATCCAAGTTGTTTGAAAATGATTGATGAAATATGCATGACTTGTTGAAAATTCATGATGATAAAGATGTGAATGTGTTCTTTAGATGCTATGGCCATTTGCATTTATATGTTACATGTTGCACTTTTATACATTCACGCATATGCTTAAAGTTGTCATGCAATTTGTAAAATGTGTTAGATAGTTTCGCTATTGAGATTTTCAAAAAATCTCATTATCCCCCCAACCAACCATGTAGGTACAAGCATAAGCAAGGGTAAGAGCAAAGTATATGGCGATTGAAGATGCCCCATGTGATAATATTGCTTGTGAAATCATGCATGATGTTTGGAACTTAAATTTGATTATAATATATAATATGTAAATTAAATTCTTACATATGTGATAGTTATGAAGTAGTGAATGTATGCTCTAGATATTCAAAATGTATGGTTAAACATGATCAAAAGAGTCCTAGAAGTGAATATGCTAAATTGTGAAGTTAAGCATTAACAAGTTTAACTAAATAGTAAATGTAAAGTTAGTCAAACTTCATACTTTGGCAAGACGGGAAATAGAGCAAATGAACTTCAAATGAGATGAATTTTTATATAAACATATTTCACATTGTGATATTTAAAAAAAGCCAAAGAACACTGGAATTGGAGTTTTGTATAAAGAGTTATGATGTTCCAAAGTTGGAAGAAAATCACAGAAAACCCTGGAAAAATAAAAAAATTAACAAATGAACAGTACTTATTTGCGCAATAAATTGTTTCAATTGGGAAAGTCAATGACTCAATGAGTATTTTTCCCATGTAGAGGAGCTTTTAAGCTTCAAATAGAAATTGGAAGCACTCAATTTCGATTTGTCTATAATTAGTTATGAATTTTTAAAGTTGGTCCGAAAAATTGTGAATAGTGACTTTCAAAACTTGAAAGTTTTCATTTCGATCCTTTTGGACCTCAAGTAAATTGAGGCTTCACTTTAATTCTAAATCAATATAAAATGAAGCTAAAGGTAAGGTTAAGGTGTGTTACAATAGGTGATCTCTCAGGAAGGAGTCGCTGCAGATTACGTCGAGTAAAGGCAGTACCGAGATGGAATCGGCCTAGGACAGTAAGAGAAGTGGAATTCCTAGAGCATGTGATCTCTCAGGAAGGGGTCGTAGTAGACTACGCCGAGCAAAGGTAGTACTGAGATAAGATCGGCCTAGGACAGTAAACGAAGTCAAGAGCTTTCTGGGCCTAGCAAATTATTACAGATATTTTATACAAAACTTTTCTCAGATTGCATTGCTGCTAACTAAGCTCACTAGAAAGAACCAATTTTTTCCGTGAAATGACAAGAACATCTATGCGAATAATCTAGAGCTAGCAACGATAGTTTATGCTTTAAAAATATGGAGGCACTAGTTATATGGAGCAACCATCAAGCTTTATTATGATCATAAGAGTCTAAAGTATTTACAAGATTAGAAAGAGTTGAACTTGAGACAATGATGTTGGACAGAATTGCTCAAGGATTATGACTACTGAATAAAATACCATATGAGCAAAGTGAATGTAGTTGCCAATGTTTTAAAATAGAGAGATAGCGTTCGTGGCTATAATGATGATGAAAGAGCAAAAGTTGATAGAGAATCTCTGAGATTGGTGTATATTGAATCAGTTATAGATAGAGCCTGATAGATACGGAATCACTCAAATCCTTATTAATATAGAGGATGAGATCATGGAAGCTTAGCAGGAGGAACAATTTTCTCAGAACTTAGAGACTCGGATGAGTCAATGAGGAGCTAAAGAATTTAACGAAAACTCTAAGGGAATACATAAGTTTAAAGATAGATAGTATATCATTCCAGGGCTTGCTTTGAGGCATAGAATACTATATGAGACTGAACCTTACCTCTGTAAATGAGACAGAGAAGATGACCAAGGAAAGAATCTCTGATAGTCCAGTAACATTCAAGGTTATTAGACATCCCAAGATTTGGGTAAACTAGGATATGATCATTTGCTGGACAAAGTACATGTTATCAGAGATAAAGTTCTATACATTAGAATCATCCAGAAGTTCAAAGAGTTACAGAGGCAAAGAGACATGATAGGTATGGTAATGAAATCCTATCTAGTGATTCTAATGCCAAAAGTAAATAAAGGTATAAGGTGTGAATAGTTGAAGCATAGTTATGAAATAGAAATGTTCTTTGGGATATATTTTATGATAGTTAAGTATGAGGATGGGTTGGGCAAATGCTGAACAAGTTGTGGTTAATTTTCTAAAGAAATTAGAAAGTATACAGTACCAGAAAGTACTAGGGCTACTAAAAGGCTTTATGATTATTAAGAGTAAGCCAGATAGACTATGATTGACACAGTTGCCATAGTAGCATTAGTTTCAGTAACCACAATAGACTTCCCAACTTAAGTTAACCCAAGTTCAGCAACAATAAAGGCATAGTACTCTCAGCGGAGTTAGAGGATGCTTCGTAGTGAATCATCTGATAGTATATATCCTAAATCTTTATATGATGAAAGATTCCTACGAGAATAAACTGTAAAGTTGAAATGACCATGGATGAAATGGTCAAGGAATCTTAAGAGCTACTGAAAGGAAATTTGGGTAGCGCATCATAACGATAAGGATGATGAGAAATAGATAAAGAAGTAATATAACACCCAAGAACAGTAAAGGCAAGTAATGCAGAACTTAGAGATACCTTGTGTAATGAGATTTAAACTAGTGATATTTCACTATGTTTCCAGGCATTGCAGAAGGGTGTGATTCTCAGGCCAAGTGTGTAAATGAGAAATGAAGTTCTTATCAGTAAATGCCACTGCTAAATAAGTAAGAAAGCTAAGAAAGGTTCCCTGATTGGGATAAGGTACATTGCGTTATGATGAGAAGAGGAAATACCCAATAGAAAGTATACTAGAAAGTGTTTTAGCCAAAATGTATCTCTCTAGAGTTTGAGATGGTGATTTTCCTATGCCATCACCGTAGTTAGGTGAGCCCTTCCTGATAGACAGGAAGAAGGCAAATCCCTGATAGACAGGGATTGGGTGGGATTAGTCGCCGCAGTTAGGTGAGCAACTTCCTGATAGACAGAGATAAGTATATTCCTGACAGACAGGAATCAGATAGAACTCCAATGGTTGTGAGTTTCTCATGTTTCCCACAAGAGAAAGAAATCAGTAAAAGCATGGCATATAGAATAAGCCATTCCCAATACAAAGGGGAGAAAATGAGCTAATAGATTTCAGGGATAGAATCCCTTGAATAGCTGGGTACTAGATAAACCAGTGAATGAACTGAATGCAAGTCCTCTCTTTGCAACGTTATAGTAATGATTAGAAAAGAAGTAATCAGTATTGTTGAATCCTGAGATATAGTGTAATATCCATAATTTCATACTAAATGAGATAAAGGCTAATTTGATGATTATGATGATGAATTAGAGACGAAAAGTAGAAAGCTCAAAAAGAAAGAAAGACTAAGGGCCGAAGTTCAGGCACAGAGTTCCGTGTGCATTCCAAAATTAAGTATATTTGCCCTAGAAGCAATATGAGGATGGGAAACCTTGTAGGAAGTGACCCATATGCCGTTTAATAAAAGACCAAGGGCAAAAAGGTCTTTCAGTATCAAAAGTAAGGGCAAAATAGTAATTTTGGAAAAAGTAGAGAAAGTAAGGGCAAAATGGTAATTATGAGAAAGTTGAAGGGCATTTTGGTCATTTGACAAAGGAAAAGTCAAAGTCAAAGTCAAAAGTCAACCAGTTGACCAAAATATCAGAAAATTTACAGATGCCCAATAGATAGATCTC
>JANTPZ010140162.1:0-18978 GCA_025593235.1 Vachellia pachyceras | reverse complement strand
ATGATTGAAGTTATCATGATGATATGTTTTAGCTTGCCAAGTTATGTTAATGTGTTGATATGTTCAATGTAAAGCTAAACCTCTACATGATAAATAGAGAACATATGTGAATGCATGCATGAATACACTCAAAAGAAGTAGACAAGTTAGGCATGCATTAAGAAAAGTTGGAAATGATCAAAGAGGTTTTAATAAAATTTTAGAAATGACAAGTTTCTAAGTAAAGGGTTCCAAGACCCTCAAATCTGCCTTGTTTTTGAGTGACAAGGAAAAATAGCAAACGAACTCCATTTGGGCTGAAAATTTCCAGTTAAATACTACACGTCCTAATCTTTAAAATGAGCCAAAGTTTAGTAAATTTTGATGTGTATATAAAGAGTTATGAGTTTTCAAAATTAAGGGAAAAATCTGGAAAACTGGAAAGTTACCAAATGAACAGTGTATATTCACGGAATTAACTGTATCAATTGGGCCAGTTTTGGAACCAGTGAGTATTTTTCCCTTGTAGAGAACTTAATAATCTTCAAATAGAAATTTGAACCACTCAATTTCAAATTTTCTAGAATTAGTTATGATTTTTCAAAGTTGGGCCAGAAATCTGGAAAATTGACCAAATGAATAGTAACACGTTTTTGAAATTTTCAAGTTCACTTCTTTGGTCAATTTAAGTTCTCCAAGGCCTAAAGTGGTTCATTAGTGATCTAATATGATGTTTATAATGGAAAATAAGAAATGTTACACACAGCACCACCCCTTCGTCCATTCTACAGTCAGCCAGGAGGGACCTTAACTACCAGCTACCACCTCCATTCGAAGATCACAACGCCGCCCATCATCTATTCCTCTGAGAACATCGATGGCTCCTACTTCCAGCTTCCATCATCGCCACTTCTCGTGATTCAAATTCCTCTACCCATCGTGCTGCACGATGAGACCACAACACGGGCCACTCAATGTAACGCCTGGAGAAACATGATGCCACTCATCCTCCAATGATCCCATCGTGCTGCATCTTCATTCCTCATCACACACATTGTTCCTGGGCCCACATTATTTCCCACTTCTGATTGCTATTGTGGCTGGGTACATGGAGCTTGTTGGAATTGTGTCAGAAACAATGCTTGGCTAATTGTTTAGTCCCTCAGTGACGGAGTTATTGATCTGAGCTCACTGATTTACATAGGGGAGTTTTTCTATCATTCCATTGGTCTAAAATTATGTTTTTCGATTTCCTAGTTATAAGGATGATTGTATATGATTTTGGAACTGAGATGGATGTTTATTTGTCTTTGTTTGGATTGATTTTCACTATTAATTTTTGATTATGCATTATGAAACAATTATGTGTTATTGATTTCTTGATAGCATTAATTTAATTGTGTTAATTAGCATGTTATTGTTTATTTAATATGATTATTTGATGCTTTGGAATGGCTGTTTAGCATTTCATATTAGAAGACTCATATTGCATTATTCTGATATTAATTGTGCATTAAACAGTTTTTAACAATACCTAAATAAGCAATAGTTAGCTATGTTCGTTAGAGCTGTTATCGATTGAGAATATTGGACTCGAGTGTTATCTTGAGGTTTTACTAAAAGTTTAATGAATTTATAACTCCCATGATTATTTTTGAGCAAGGAAGATCACATCTCTATCACCAAGGGCATTCACTATTTACAAAAATCCAAAAATAATCATTTAGTTTAAATTCATTGCATTTGATTTAGTTAGGAGAATCAATTTCATAGAAACCCTTCATTCTAATCATATTTTCACTTAGTTTAACTTAGGGATTTGAAACAAAGGCTCCTTGATAAGAGAACGATCCCAGGGTTAGTGCACTATATTGCATTAGTTTTAAGTAATTTTTGATTGGGTCTTGAGACGACTAGAAACCGCGAGAATCAATTGAGCTAGGATATGATCGTGTGCTGACAAAATACATGTTATCAGAGATAAAGTTCCATACATTAGAATCATCCAAGAGTTCAAAAGAGTTACAGAACAAAGAGAGAGGATAAGTATAGTAATGAAATCATGTCTAGTGATTCTAATGCCAGAGGTAAATAGAGGTGCATAGTACGAATAGTTGAAGCATAATTATGATATAAAAATGCTACTTAGGCTATATTTTATGACGACTAAGTATGAGAATGAGTTGGGCAGACGATGAATAAGTTGTGGTTAATTTTCTAAAGAAATTAGAAGGTAGACGTACCAGAAGTACCAAAGCTGTTGAAGGGCTTTATGATTATTAAGAGTAAGCCAGATAGACTGTGGTAGACACAGTAGCTGCAGCAGTAATTTCAGTAACCGCAACAGACTTCCTAACTTAAGTCAGTCAAGTTCAGTAGCAATAAAGGCATAGTACTAGAAGCGGAGTTTGAGGATACTTCATGATGAATTATTTGCTAGTATATAGCTTAAATCATTATATGATAAAAGATTCCTATGAGAATAAATTGTAAAGATGAAATGACCATGGATGAATTGGTCAAGGAATCCTAAGAGCTTACAGAAGGGAAAGTCAGTTAGCGCATCTTAATGATACAGACGATGAGAAATAGAGAAAGAAGTGATATGACACACCCATAATAGTAAAGGCAAGTAATGCAGAACTTAGAGATGCCTTTGGCAATGAGATTTATCCTAGTGATATTTCACTATGTTTTCAGGCATTGCATAAGGGTGTGATTCTCAAGCTAAGTGTGTAAATGAGAAATGAAGTTCTCATCAGTAAATGCCACTGCTAAATAAGCAAGAAAGCTAAGAAAGGTTTCCTAATTAGGACAAGGTACGCTGCATTATGATTAGAAGAGGAAGTACCTAACAGAAAGCATACAATAGAATGCTTTAGCCAAAAAGTATCTCTCTAGAGTTTGGGATGGTATTTTTCCTATACCATCACCATAGTTAGGCGAATCGTCATAGTTAGGCGAGCCACTTCCTGATAGAGAGGAAGAAGAGCAGAACCCTGATAGACAGGGATTAAGTAGGACCAGTCATCGCAGTTAGGCAAGCTAGTTCCTGATAGACAGAGAGAAGCATATTCCTGATATATAGGAATCAGATAGATCTACAATGGGAAACCATTGTGAGCTTCTCATATTGTCCCACAAGAGAAGGAAAGCAATAAAAACAAGGCATATGGAATAGACTATTCTCAATATGAAAGAGAGAAAATAAGTTGATAGCAGTCAGGGGAAGAATCCCTTAAATAACTAGGTACTAGATAAATCAGTGAAATGAACATAGTGCAAGTCCTCTCTAGCAACGTTATAGCAAAAATCAGAAAAGAAGTAGTAAGGATTATTGAATCCTGAGATATAGTAGGTTGGCATAATACAGGCATTGATTGAATCAATGTTTGATAGTTTAAACATTATGATAAAAGAGATATGGCCTGGGAAGAATGAGTTAAGAAGCACGAAAGGAAAAGAGAAGTGCTGGAGCAAAAAGAAGGAATAAGCAAGATCTCAAAAGACGGTGCTACTTTCTAGGATTAGTCTTGGGAAATTATCAGTGTAGCTATCATTAAGGATAGATAACTTATTATTAACCCATTTTCCAAGGTCTAAAGGTTTCTAAAGAGCAAGAATGACTCCCTTAGTAATGTTATGAGACAAGGGTCAGGGACCAAACCTATAGAATGGCCCTGACGCTCATAAGGTCATAGTGAACCTCAGTAAAGGAGCCTATGAAGAGGCTCAGAGTCAAAAGCATGATGCTGGTCTTAGAACACGAGAATGAGATGACAAGGAATGGGCTTAAGATAAGAAAGTGTCCTCACAATGAATAGCTAGTATAGAGAGAGTACCCTTAACTATTTCTTTAGATATGCCAGCTGTCAATGAGAGTAAGCTTATTCCAATCCCTAAAAAGAGGGAAAGTAAGAAATTAAAGACAAAGCTATAAGTCCTGAATAAAGTATAGTCAGGCTAGCTAAAATGTCAGAGCCTTAAAAATTGAAGCTTAAAGTGTTATGTGTGAATCCTAGTAGATAGCTATGAAGCTAGTTAAATAGTATGAGATCTAGAGAGTAAAGAAAAAGTTTCTCTAAACTATAAAAGCACAGAAGAACCAAGGGAAATGAGAAATCTTAAAAGTTCCCTATTGAGTGCTGAAGTTCAGAAATGAATGTTATAGCTCTACAAAGCTGTTATGAGGCTATAAGTATGAGTTGAGAAAGGAGGAAAAGAAAAGCTCTAGATATTGCATAAACTTACCAGATATTGAAATGAAAGACTTAAGGGTGAGTTAAAGGCAAAGAACAGAAAGGTTACAAATAGTAAAAGTCAGCAAAGAATGAAGCTGACTAATGAAATGCGAGATAAAAGGTAAGGCAGCCTCAAAGATTCCATTTTTCAAAAGTAATGATCAGATGGTAAGGATCAAGAAGCTTTAGTAAAGAAAGAAATTGGCATGATTCTGAGATAGTGATGGAATGGCTAAGCAGATAAAGTCGAAGAGATGTAACAAATCATTAATTAATTCATGTCAATAAGAGAAGATGAAAAGGAAAAATCCTATAACAACTAATTATAAAAGTATTCTGGCAAGAGCTAGTGCCAGAGAAAGTATGTAGGGAAACAGAAGTAGAGATGAAAGTTAAGGGTCTGGAGTTAATGACTCAGAAGTGTAAATTTCGAGGATGAAATTTATTTTAAGGGGGGAAGAAATGTAATATCCAACCTTTTTGTAAACTGAAATAGAGGACAAACTTATAGTTATGAGATAAGTTAAGCACCAAAAAAGTACAAAAAGAGAAGATGTCAATGGACCAAAGAGACCCGGTTAATTTAGTCCTAAGGCTATGAAATTACTAAGAATGTAAGCCATGGACATAAATTTCATTAAGTATAAATACCAAGGGCAATATAATCATTGGATGAAAAGGGCCAAATCAGTAGTCAAAAGTCAAGTTAGAGCCCACAGATAGAAAGCACGGAAAAAGTTGATGCTGATGGGTTGAATAACCCAAAGTCAGACTTGGCTCAGTGAGAGTAATTTTAGTTAAGCTTGCTCACCCTGGAGTAATGTAGGGATGGTGACCTTCTGGGAAAGGCCTAGATTTCATTACACGAAAAGATCAAAAGTGAAAATTTAAGGGCAATTGGGAATTACGAAAAGTTAGACAGTGTAAGGGCATTTTGGTCATTAAGAGAAGTGTAAGGGCATTTTGGTCATTTGACAAAGTCAAAGTCAACGTCAAAAATTCAAACAGTTGACCAAAATTTCAGAAAAGTCACAAATGCCTAAAAGATGGAGCAGAACTCACTGATTAACAGAGTTTCGACAGATTGCTGAAATTCGGCCTATATTTTTATTTAAAGAATTTTGAAGATTTAATGGCCAAAAATAATTATTTGAGGTATCAGGAGACCTCAATTAGTTGAGTTCAGGGCACAGGAAAATAAAGTGAATTTCATAGTAATTAATAAAATTATTGCCCAATATACTATTGAGGCGAATTTCATGATTTTAAGGAAAAAGATCCAAAAATCCTGAAAATATATTTTATTCAAAAAAGTTAATTTTAGACAATCCGGAGGGCAATTTGATGAAAGAAAAAGGGTTAGAGTATCATTGAAAATTATAGAAATTTTTAATGCCCTAAAAGTTAATTGCCCGACGGAAATACGTTTTTGGGGATTTTCGGCAAGATAAAATTATCCTGTTATTTTTGGACGAATTTCAAGGGTATTTTTGGGCAAAAATTTCACCATATTAGTAAATGAATTATGGAGATTAAAATAGGAATAAAACATCTCTAGAAAACTAAAGAAAATTTTACCAGAATAAAGTTACGTTTACCGGAAAAAAGTGTAATCGGTATATGTAATCAAATGGTAACCGGTTTGTTAATGTAACCAAACCCCCAACCAGATTTTTAGCCTCAATTATTGCTCATTAAATTCAACCAATGGCAAGGGATTAAGTGTCAAATGTGGTGGAGGATTTCAAGCCCTTAGATTAGCTCATTAATTACAAGATGTAATCTAAGCCATTGGATTATTTTGCCACTTTATTAAAATCAGTTTTCCTATTCCTCCAGCCATTATTTTCGTGTTTTCCAGCCCCAAAAAAGATTGAGAATGGCATCCTCCATAGCTCCAAGAAAGAGGAAGAAAAGCTTCAAGAAATCACAAGGTAAGAAGCTAAACCACCCAATCATATACCTTTCTTGATCCTTGTGATCTCTTCTACCTATTCCATGGATTAGAATGTGGATTAAACCTCTCTTTTTGAAGATTCAAAGTTTGTGTTCTTGAGAGAAAAAGTTAGAAAGAGAGGGATTTAGAGTCAATAATCATGTGCAAAACACTCCTTGTGTTGTAAGGAGTAGTTTTGTATATACTGTGATTGTTTGGTGGTTGATTGTTGATTTTGTAAATTTGCAATTTCAAAACCCTAAGGGGTTATACTGCCAAAATTTCTATTGAATGTGGGAGAGTTGAATTCAAGCTATATAATCCATGGGAATGAGTTTGGAAACAAGAACATGATGTTACATATCAAGAAAAGTTGAAAAGAAACATTTTTCCTATTTTTGGCAATTTTCGTGAAAATCTGGAAAGTGCAGGAAGAAGGGTTTTTTTATGATTTAATACTTCCATTGGCTCTAAAATGAGAAATTGTGTAGGGGTAGAGTGAACGAACGAATTCGGAAGCATTATAAACCACAAATGACAAGTTAAAACCTCTAGGAAGCAAGAAAACTCAAGGGGAATTTTAATGAAGTTTTAAGTTGATTCTTGCCTTGAAATGGCTTGTGTTTAATGGCCATAATGTTGTGAATTATGTAGTCAAGTGTTTGGTACAAAGAACTAGTTTTCCAAGTGATCAAGAGAGGTTACAAAGCCAAGAGGAAAATTAAGAAGTAAAGGTAGCAAGACCTTCTAACTTAAATTAAATTGTTGTGAAATTGTGCATGACTTTTGTTATGAGAATGAAAGTGTGATTATGTGCTTGGTGTGCTATGGCCATATGCATATACATGTCTCATGTTGCACATTCATTTCATCATGCACTCACACTTAGACTTGAAATAATATCATGCATTTTATGAAACATGTTAGAAAGTTTTCTGATTGAGCTTTATTTGTATTAGTTTGTACTTGGATTTGTAGAGTCTTACAGTCAATTTTAGCCCATACATGACATTTTTGTGCTTAAGTTTAGATTAGGAGTTATTGATTTGGATTAGTGTGATTTTGGGTACATACACCATGAATAATGATTTATTGTGCCTAAATTGCATCATGAGCAAATGATACTGCCCATATTTACTATTTCATTTCAGGAACTCCTTACAAAAGGGAAGGGGAAGCAGCTCTAGAGAAGTTTGCTGCGGCACAATTCAATATTCGCCGTGGTCAAAGTTCAAGTAGCCATGCAAGAACCCTCGGGTCAGGTTTTTCACGGCAAATATCGCGCAGTACCTGAATTTGTACTTCAGAATGAAAATAACCCGACCAGGCTTGATGGATCCGACCCAGGACGGTTTATTATGCTGAATTAGGGTATTTTCAAAAGGGAGGAGGAGGAAGGAGGCTGAGAGCATTAAGAGAGCAAAGGAGGAGAGAAACCCATTCTCCATTTACCCTATTCACACACTAACACCATTTCACACCACTTCTTCATCATCCATCCATCTATCATGCTCCCATCATCCATTCAAAGCCCATTCCCATCACCCATGAGGAGCTGAACATCTCTACCCTCTTGAAGATGAAGTGAGCTGGAGCTGAACTTCTCTACCCTATTGAACATCTCCCATCATCTATCATGTTTGTTAGTTTTGCATCTTTGTTCATAGTATAGGATTGGCCTATGAATATCTTAGCATTGCATAGTAGATTGCATCTGTTTCTGCTGCATTCTGCATAAAATCCGCATTTTCGCCGCGACGCACACTCAATTTCACAGAGAAATTCTTCTCAGGTGTGTTACGCCACAACCAAATTTGACTTTAGCCGCGACCAAAATTGCATTTCTGAAAGAGAGATACCCTCTTGGGTACCTTTCACCGCGGCCAAATTCCACTTTTCAAACTTCTTCACTTCATTCATCTAAATTTCAACATATACATGCACTAAAACCATACACACATATTCATACACCCATACATACCTTGCATACATACTCATTCATATTCTCACCTACACCATATCATTCTTGCAAATAATATGATAATTGAAAGTTCTTGCCCCACGTTTAAGTCTGAAGATGGGTTTGTACAGTCAAGCTTTCATCTATTGCCTCAATAGTTGAATATGAGGAGCCATCATCTTTTGCATCATTATACTCTAAAAAAATCTGTCTGTGCTTGTGAAGGGACGGGAACATGTCTGCAATGTATTATACTGAAATATTTACTTCCTGTTTCACAGTTTCAAAATGAGCAGCCGAGTGAGCCAGACACCAAGTCTAAGCACAACACAATTAAAGACAATTCCTTTAAAATGGAGAAGCCTATTAATGTTGAAAAGACTTTTGGTCAAGTAGCTGGACAGCCAAAAGACCGCAAGGACACCTCAATTAATCAAGGAAGTGATCTCTACTCGCTTGAGCTTCATAAGTTAATTCCTTCAGTTGTGCAAACCCCTACCCTGGAATTGAAACCCCTACCTTCTAATTTAAAATATGCTTATCTGGGTCCAATAATACTTTTTCCGTTATAATTGCTGAATCTTTATCTAAAAAAGAGGAAGAGAAATTATTAGCTATTTTGAGAGAACATAGAAGGGCATTAGGGTGGACCCTAGCAGATATCTGGGGATTAACCCATTGATATGCATGCATAGAATTCTTTTAAAGAAAGAAGCAAAGCCTGTTAGGCAACCCCAAATGAGGTTGAATCCCCTGATATTGGATGTGGTAAACAAAGAGATAACTAAACTATTGAGTGCAGGGATCATTTATCCAATTTCAGATAGTGAATGGGTTAGCCCTATCCATGTTGTGCCAAAAAAGAGTGGGATCACAATGGTGAGGAATGGAAAAGATGAAATTATACCCACAAGAGTCCAAAACTCTTGGTGTGTGTGCATTTATTATAGGAACTTAAATGATGCCACACGAAAATATCATTTTCCCTTACCCTTTATTGACCAAATGCTTGAGAGGCTAGCAGGGAAGTCATATTATTGTTTTCTTGGATGGGTTCTCGGAGTATTTCCAAGTACTAATTGTACCTGAGGACCATGGCAAAACCACATTCACATGTCCTTTTGGCAAATTTGCATGCCGAAGGAAGCCCTTTGAACTGTGTAATGCTCCTGGGACCTTCCAACGTTGCATGATGGCAGCTTTCTCTTAATTTTTATAAGAATGCATGGAAGTTTTCATGGATGATTTCACTGTTTACAAAGGATCATTTGATGATTGTTTGGCTAGCCTTGAAAAGGTTTTGTGAAAATGCATTGAGAAAAATTTGATTTTAAATTTTGAAAAAGGTAAATGAAGGAATCATTCTAGGGCATTTAATCTCACAAAAGGGTATAGAAGTATATAGAGTGAAAATTGAAGTAATTTCTTCGCTACCATACCCTAATTGTGTAAAAGATATCTGATCTTTTCTTGGTCTATTGGGTTTTATAGACGGTTCATCAAGGACTTTAGCAAAATTGCGGTACCTCTTTCTCAGCTGCTACAAAAGGATGTGAAGTTTGACTTTAATGACAATTGTAAAGTAGATTTTGATGAACTTAAAAAGAAGCTTGTTTCTGCACCTATTTTAATTGCCACAAATTGGGAATTACCCTTTGAACTTTCTTGCGATGCTTCAAATTATACCGTAGGGGTAGTGCTTGGACAGAAGATTGATAAGGTTACCAGAGCTATAGCTTATGCATCCAAGACCTTAGCTCAAATAAATTATACCATAACTAAAAAAGAATTGTTTGCTGTTGTGTTTGCATTATAAAAGTTTAGACCATATCTATTGAGCTCTCATATTATTGTTTTCACTGACCATGCAGCTGTTAAATACTTACTGAAAAAGCCTCAGTTAAAACCATGATTAATCAGATGGGCTTTGCTTCTTCAAGAGTTCGATGTGGAAATTAAGGACAGACCGGGATCTATGAATCAAGGGGCGGATCACCTAAGCCGATTACCAGATGATACCAGGGGAGTAGATTCCTCTGACTTAACTTGTGATTCTCTTCTATGTGCTGTAATTGTTTGGGAGCCATGGTATGCCAATGTTGTTAATTATTTATTTACTGGATTTACCCTACCTTTTATGACTTCACCTCAGGCGTTAAAGCTCAAAAGTGAGTCTAGGCATTACATATGGGACGCACCTCACTTATGGAGGATGTGTAGCGATCAAGTAATAAGGAAATGCGTACCAGATGAGGAATTTGAGCCTATCATTTTGGCCTGCCATTCTATGGTTTGCAGAGGGCATTTTAGTGCACGGCGGATAGCTAGAAAGGTCTCGGATTCAAGATTATACTGGCCCTCTTTATTTAAGGACTCATATTTGTTCTGTCGTGCTTGCGATAGATGTCAACCCTTTGGGGGATTAGGTAAACGTAATGAGATGCCTCAACAACCCTTGCTATTCTGTGAAATTTTCGATGTTTGGGGTATTGATTTTATGGGACCTTTTCCATCATCCTTTGGATTTGTGTATATACTCTTAGTTATAGATTATGTGTCCAAATGGATTGAGGCAATTCCTACTATAAAAGATGATGCCCTAACTTTATTGAAATTTGTCAAGTCAAACATTTTCTGTAGGTTTGGAATTCCCAAAGCCATATTAAGTGATAGGGGCACCCACTTTTGTAATAGTTATGAATAAACTGCTTTCAAAGTTTGGTTTCAACCATAAAATCTCTACCGCCTATCATCCGCAAACCAATGGTCAAGCCGAAGTGTCAAATAGAGAGGTGAAGTGTATCCTAAAGAAGATGGTGAAACCATCAAAAAAGGACTGGAGCCTATGCCTGGAAGAAGCACTATGGGCCTACAGAACGGCCTATAAATCACCGATTGGGGTGTCACCATATCGATTGGTATTTGGTAAACCATGCCATCTTCCGGTGGAGCTGGAGCATAAAGCATATTGGGCGGTTAAACAGTGTAACATGGACATGGAAGCTCTTGGAAATGAAATAAGGTTGCAAATGCAGGAAATGGAAGAATTACGCATGGAAGCGTATGAGAATGCCCGGATGTATAAAGAAAATACTAAGTTGGTACATGACAAGGGCATCTTAAGGAAGAACTTCAAGGAGGGCGATAGAGTGCTGCTGTTCAAGGCTCATTTTAGCTTTAAACCTGGAAAATTCAACGATCGTTGGGACGGGCCTTTCCTAGTAACAAAGGCACACAATTTTGGTATGGTGGAGCTCAAAAATGAAGACACTGGAGCTATTATGAAAGTTAATGGCCATCTATTGAAGCACCACCATGAGAACTTCAAACCGCCTTAGCTATCAGGTTGTTCCTCTCTTTCACTTACTCTGTTACTGTGATTTTATATTTCTGATGAATTGAAAGTGGGAGAGGAACTATCTAGTAGGAAGTAGAGTAATTAGAGTTTGAAGTTAATAAATTTAATAAACTCCCCTCATTTTGATCTCTAGTCTTCTTTATGCCAAGTGGAATATGAAATAGTTGTTTGCCGCTGCTTTTATTTGTTTTGTCATTGCAGCTGTATGTATGTTTATATAGATGTTTTTCCTAATGCTATTTTCCAAATTTCATTACATGTGTGCATGATTATTTATTATTGCTTGCGAATGCCGCGTGCATTAATTTGTAAATCTTACTTTCCAATCATTAAGGACAATATTTGAATTAAGTGTGGTGGGAGATTTAGATTTAGAGTCTTCCCAAGTATTTTTGATTTTAACGTGCAAATAAATTTTTTTTGAAGGATAATGTGGGGCTACTTTTATCTTAAAACTTTGGAAATTTTCAAGTTTCTTTTAAATTTCTCAAAAACAAAATATATATACTGAATTTCTAGAGGAATTGAACTAGAATTTTGCTTTCTGACTATTTTCGCCACAACCAACTATGTTCTCCGCCGCGGTGAAAGTCCTTAAATTAGCAGTTCATTGTCTCGGCTGAGTTTCGCCATGACCATCTTATGGTTGCACCACGGCGAAAATCACATACACACAAACCACCTCTCGGGTATGGTTCACCGCAACCAACTTATTGGTTAGCCGTGGCGAAACCTTAGTGCAGAAAAAATAATTTCAAATAGGTTATGGATTTTTTAAATAAAAGTTCCTCTCACCTTTAATGCCTATAACATTCTTGAGCAATGCTTATGAAAATGTGATTTTCATAGCTAATGCATTGGGAGGTTGATGCATGAGTCTAAGGATCAAAGTATTTGGTTAATCACATTTTTCGAGTTATTAGTAATTGATAGGCGCAGATCAATTGTAAATTTACCCTTTGTGATTTTAGTTATTGAGACTGTTTAATTGAGACATTAGCCTTATCATGAGGATAATTGGGCCTAATTTCATTTGATTAGAGTGGGTCTGTCTTGATTAATAATCTCTCTAGAACTTGTCTTGATTCTTAATTAACGCTTTATGATACAATATTTTGTGAAAAGGATAGAGGCCTTCATTTCAAAACCTTTCGTTTAGTCCAAACACAAACCCTTCAATATTTCATCCTTTGCTACCCATTTGAGCTATGCACTCTTGAAAACTAGCTTTTGAAAAATCTATCCTTATATGTGCAAGCATATGTTGATGAAGTTATGTATGTGAGTAGCTGTTGGTCTTCAAAAAAAGAGAAAATATATATATATATACACATATGCAGAAAAATATTATATATAAATAAATTTTTCTTAAGTCTTGCAAAAAGAATTTATACTATTTTTTCGGTACTGTGTATTCAAGAATTTCATTTCACTTTATTATTTCATTCCATTAATTTTAGAACCCCATCATTCATCTTAAACCTTTAAGCCCTCTTGATTCACATTGTATTGATCTTGTGGTAGAGAGGTAGAATAATTACAAGCCTATGGTAGAGATTTGAATAAGCAGACCATGAGCGAAAATTGTCCTTGCATGGTGAGCTAAGAGAGATACTTCTACCTTTGGAGAGGAAGTCTTTTTTATTTGGTCTCTTGAATTGAAGTTTCTTAGTTATAATTGTCTTTGCCATTATCATTGCTGATCCCTTGATGAATGTTTTTACCAAGCTCTGTAGTCCTGGACCTATGAGTACATTTTCTAAGTGCATTTATTGTTTTTAAGTTTTTGAAGAAGCTTTATCCAGGAGTACAAAGGTTAAGTGTGGGGGAATTTGATTGAGCGTTATTTGTATTAGTTTTCTACTTGAATTTCTAGAGTCTTAGAGTAAATTTTAGCCCATACATGACCTTTTTGTGCTTATGTTTAGATTAGGAGTTATTGATTTGGATTATTGTGATTTTGGGTAAATATGCCATGAATAATGATTTATTGTGCCTAAATTGCATCATGAGCAAATGATACTACCCATATTTGCTATTTCATTTCAGGAACTCCTTACAAAAGGGTAAGGGAAGCAGCTCTGGAGAAGTTCCCCGCAGCCAAAGTTCAAGTAGCCATGCAAGAACTCTCGGGTGAGGTTTGCCACGGCGAAATCTGAAGTTCACCGCGGCTAATATCACGCAGTACCTGAATTTTTACCTTAAAAGGAAAATAACCTGACACAGCTTGATGGATCTGACACAGGATGGTTTATGCTGAATTAGAGTATTTTCGAAAGGGAGGAGGAGGAAGGAGGCTGAGAGCATTGAGAGAGCAAATGAGGATAGAAACCCATTCTCCATTTACCCTATTCACACACTAACACCATTTCACACCACTTCTTCATCATCCATCCATCTATCATGCTCCTATCATCCATTCAAAGCTCATTCCCATCACCCATGAGGAGTTGAACATCTCTACCCTCTTGAAGATGAACTGAGCCGGAGTTTGAAGTACCAAAAGTGGAGTATTTACTTTCAATCTGTTTTTACACTATAGATTACTAGGATTCTGAGTTGGACTTTGTAATTTGTGTGTAAATGTTTGGTCTTGGTTGAGCCAAACTTGGATTATTGTGTATTGAGTTGTTTTGTGATTGACAAAGCAGGATGTAGTTCATTTTGTTTATTCAATGAAATCTTGTTGTTCTCTTCTTCATCCTAGTTGTGCTTGTTTTAGAGTCAACAATGTATGGAGTTGAGTTTATCACTCTACGATTTCCGTACACACTAAGCGGTCTTAAGGGATTTCATGTGATGGAGTTCATTTCATGTTGTTTTAGACGCACCAAGTCGTGTGGGGATTTATAAGGAGATCATCTTATGACACTTTGGACCCATGCGAATTGTTGGGGTTTTTTATTTCTAAAAATTAGTGCGAAAGCTGATACTTTCCTTCATCCTTTGCGAACTATGATGGAACACTTTGTTTTCAAGAGGTGCTCATCATCGTAAAACCGTTTCTCTTTATCATAGCTGCCTTGTTTTACTCTTCGATAAAGAAAATACAAAAAAACAAGTTTATTTTGTAATTAGTTTAGATACATAGGATAATTTGAATCAAACCCTGATTGCATTTGCAATCGCAAGCACAGACCCAAGCTAAGAATTATTGGTACGCCTTCTCGCTTCTGGAGAGAACGACCCTGGGGTTGTCACTATACAACCCTTGGAAATCAAAATTAATATTCTCGATCCATTTTCAAAGCTAGTCAGTGACCTAAGTTTATAATTTGTGGCTTAGTGCGGACCATTTTTGCTATTCAGATTTCTTTGAAATCTCATTCTATCCAACTAACCCTTTTTAGGTTAAAGCTCATCAAAGGGTAAGGAAAAGGTTATTGAGGCATGAAGCTAGTTTTATGATGCCTTCTTGGATGATGTTTTGGATATGTATTATCATGATACTTTAGTTTCAAGTTTGTATGTTATTTTGTAATTAAACCTCTACTTAAGTGATGTTTATTAAGAGGTGAAAGCATGCTCTAAACACAGGATAATGCATGTTTAATTATGAATAAATAAAGGAAATGAACAAGCATGCCTAAAGAGAGAAAGTTGGAAAGGTATGAAGTTGTAAAAGTAGAAGTTGCTCAAGACCCCAACTTTGGGTTAACGTGAAACAGAGCAAATGAACTCCAAATAAGTTAAATTTTTCCAAAAAAAATAGTTCATATAAAAAGCTTTAAAACAAGCTAAACATCACTAAATTTGTAGTTTTATACAGAGATATATAGTCTTCCAAAGTTGGTGAAAAATCATAGAAAAACCTGGGAAAATGGAAAATTACAATTTGAACAGTAGATTTTTGCGCAATAAATTGTATCAATTGGGCAAATTTCTAACCCAATTAGTATTTTCCCCCATAAAGTATTTTGTAAGCTTCAAATAGAAATTGGAACCACTCAATTTTGATTTTTCTAGAATTAGTTATGAATTTCAAAGTTGGGCCAAAATTTAGTGAATAGTAACTTTTAAAAAATCAAATTTTCATATTTGATTTCTTTTGACTTTTTAAGTTATTCAAGGCCCAAAAATGTTTCAATAATGATATAAAATGAAGCTTAAGGTGTTAGTTAAGGTGTGTTATACCATCAACTTAGCGTCGGTACGCTGAATACGACTCTGAACTCGAAAAAATTAAATCAAAATATTAAAAATTAAAAATATTTATAAATATTATAATTATCTAATTATAAATAAAAATATTAAATAAATAATTATACATTTACTAATTTCAAAATTAATTCAATAATTTAACAATTAATTGTAAAAATTTCTAAATATTTACTAAAATTATAAAATAATTACAAAATTATGTATTTAAGAATTAATTAAAGAGTATAAATATTTTTCAAAATTATAAAATAATTACAATTCAATTATAAATTTCTAATTATTTATAAAATTAAAAAATTTAAAAATTAATTATAAATTTAAAAATACTTACAATGATCTCCTTGGTCTCCTGCGTCAGGGGAGATCCATCTGAGTGTCTGTGGATGGTCACAAACATCTCCCCGTAGGTCGTCCTCCAACCCTCCCTCCATGCTGCCTCATCCAGCTCTGAGTATGTGACGGAGAACAACTTCGATCTTGCCGTATGGTAGATCGTCTGCAGGGATCGACTCCTCACAGCCCTCCTCGCCACGGCCTTCTAGGACAAATCTGGCACAATCCACCACATCGACCCCATTTGGTACATCCGCCTCCAGCTCCTGGATCATCATGGTCCCGTCCCCCTCCTTTTGGTGGTTTAGGTGACTCCGCCTGTTATTCCACCCTTTCCCCATCTTCAAGATGGCGAACTCCCTTTCGCATCTCATACAACAAACTTTCCCTGCAACAGATTTCAAAATTAAAGTTGGTAAATTATTTATTAATTAATAAAGATTAATTTAAATATTTTAAATAATAAAAATTTTACCTTCACTTTCTCCCATACACCGTTCTTCAGGCTTTGCTGGATCCTCTTCCAGGTCTTAGACCTAATGTCAAACTGGAGGAAGTTCCCGCCCTGCTCAGTTAGGTAGCGGTTGAAGAGCTGACCATCCTTCCCTCGCGACTGCCGAGTGATGTCGTCCCACTCTACGTTGACCCTCTGCCCACTAGGAAGTTGGTGTACATCCCTCAGTGTGAGCTTCCTCGTAACGGTCGCCACCATCGAATCTAAAAATTGAATTTATACAATTATTTCATAAAAATAATCATTTATTAATAAATAAATTAAATAAATAAAATATTACAAATTAAATAAATAATTAAAATTACTAAACAAATTAACTAAATCATCTTAATTAATAAACAAATTAAATTCAATATTTTAATTAAATAATGTATTAATTGTTTACTTACCCTGAATGTCGACCTCAAATCCAGTCGATCGACTAGCAGAAGGGCGCTAGAATCTTTGGTCCCTCTCTATCTCCTGGTCCTTGAACATTTTAGCCTTTTTGACTGAGATGTTGATATTGCTGTCAGAAAATAGCCGTTGAAATCAGTACTCGAGTTTTGTTTCACAATACTCGAGTGATGACCAAGTATTTTGAATTTTATAAAACAATACTCGAGTGTTTTGTTTCAATGCTCAAGTTTTTATAATGCCTTTGAAATTACTCGAGTGTTTGCTGAGAGTATTTGCAAAAGTTTTTGAATTCAAACACAAATACTCGAGTGTTAAAAATTTTGTACTCGAGTGTTAGGAATACTTTCAGCTGCTACTCGAGTGTTCAGAGGAAAACTTGAAGTGAAATCATTTGATATATCACAATACTCGAGTGTTAGAACCATGATACTCAAGTGTTGTTAATTTTCTGCCATTACTCGAGTGTTTAGATGAAAGTGTTGTGCTTTTGAAGAAATGGTGCACGATACTCGAGTGTTCAAAAACTCAATACTCGAGTGTTGCCAACACTTTCACTTAAGACTCGAGTGTTGTGCTTGAAGTGTTGCTCCATGTTTGAAAAATTAGCCCGATACTCGAGTGTTGTCAACACTTCCTCTACACACTACTACAAAATACATTTTTAACGCCCTTTTTTAGACCCTTTTAACGCCCTTTTTTGGGGGCGTATATTTGGGGGGTGTAGTAAGTTTGAGGTTTTAACGCCCTTAAAAGGAGGAAGGGCGCCGTAGGAGACCCTACGGCGCCCTATATTATTTAGAAAGGGCGCCGTAGATCATTGCTTTCGGCACCCTTTTTTTTAAGAAAGGGTGCCGTAGACCCCCTACGGCGCCCTTTTTTTCATAAAAAAGGGCGTCGTAGGTTTTTTTAAAAAAAAATTAGCCTAAATTTTGAAAATTCGTAATTTATCGTAAAAAACTCCAAATTAGGTGGTTCAAGTCTCATTTTAAAGCTCTTTCAATCCTCTATTAATGAAAAATAATAACCCATATCAGTCTTTGAATCATGGTCCAGTAATTCTTCTTCTTCAACATCAAACATCTCAAAAAGGTCTTGAAATTGCCCACTCCATTATAGGTGTTGTTGGTTCAGTTCCAGCAATAAAAACACACTGAAATCGAAAGAGGGGGGAAGAAGATGACATATGTAAGTAAGTTTAAACACTAAACGTACATAAGAGATGAATAACTACAAAATAAGAGAGTTTAAATACTAACTACAAAAGATAAGATAAATGAAAGAAGGAAAAAGAAGAAGCTGACTTACAATAGGAAGAGGAGAGCCATCGGAGAAGCTAAAACCAAACAGAAATCGCATATAAATAGAGTGAAATACGAATCTGAAATTTGAGCGCCAATTTTCGCGCTCCAAATTTAAACTAAAGGCACCTTTTGACGCCCTTTATTAAAAAATAGGCGCCCTTTGTAACACTCCTTACTTTCCCCTATAGTTATCATATTAGATCACTATTGAACCACTTTAGGGCCTTTGATACCTTAAATTGACCAAGGAAGTGAATTTGAAAATTCTTCCAGCGAGTTACTGTTCATTTGGTCACATTCCAGATTTCTGGCCCAACTTTGAAAAATTATAACTAATTCTAGAAAAATCAGAATTGAGTGGTTCAAATTTCTATTTGAAGCTTATTAAGTGATCTACAGGGGAAAAATACTCACTTGTTTCAAAACCTGCCCAATCGATACAGTTAATTCCATGAAAATCACTGTTCGTTTGGTAACTTTCCAGTTTGCCATATTTTTCTCTTAACTTTGGAAAATCATAACTCTTTATCTACACATCCAAATTCAGCAAACTTTGGCTCATTTTAAAGCTTAAGATGTGTAGTATTTAACTGGAAAGTTTCAAGTCATTTGGACTTCATTTACTATTTTTCATTGCTACTCGAAAACAGGGCAGATTGTGGAGTTGTTGGAACCCCCTTACTTGAAAATTAACTTTTGTTTATAAATTCACCAAAACTCTTTTTGGTTAAAACTCAACCTCTAGCAATGCATGATTACTTATCTAACATTCCTTAGTCTCTTAGTTTGTTATCAT
>JANTPZ010140159.1:0-14690 GCA_025593235.1 Vachellia pachyceras | reverse complement strand
GTTCAGTCCAAATAAGTTGTGTAATAAAATCAGACTCGACGAGACCAAAATGGTTAGTTGAGTTGGAGTAGGTTCAAGACAAATGATTAGACTATTTGGTTCGGGTGAATTTTTTTTATTGTTTGTAGTGTATTCTTCTAGATTTATAATTAAGTTTTGATGTTGTGAAGTGTGTTTAATATAATTATAAGTAGGGTTAATGTGTAAAAATACCCTGAACTTTTATTAAAAATGCGTTCAGCATCATATACTTTTGGAGGTGCAAAAATACTATGACCATTTAAAATATGAACAAAAATGGCATGACTACTAAATATAAACTAATACGGCTGAATATCCATATATAAAAATAGTAGGATGTCATCATAAAAAGTAACGATGTAAAGTTATATTTAATATTTTTAGCATTTTGCATCCATTTTTAATGTTTTTGGATATTTTGCACGTCCGAAAAGTATATGATGTTAGAAATACTTTTATTAAAAGTTTATGAATTTTTTCGCACCTTAACCCTTAATAAGTGTTCTTATTATCTTAATTGTGTAGTATGAGGCTGAAAACTGCACCAAACTACACTGAGTTGCCTTTATCAACATGAGATTTTGTTTAGATGAGACCTTGTGTTGATCATTAATCTGTTCCATATAACATAATAAAACAATCACTTAAAAAAACAAAAAAAGGGCCTTATTCGTCCTTCTGTTTTATTCGAAGAGAGCCCACTTCCACTTCATTACGATGTGACGTAACACTTTCAATTTGTTTTTTTTTTGCAATTTCAGTCCATTCAGTAATGAAAATATGTCAAGTCCCTTTCAAGGGGCTTATGACGTGTCTAGAATTGTCAACAAAAAACAAACAAGTCTATTTAAATAGATATAGATATTTTATATTAAAGCGTGACCTAAAGTCTAAAGCCTAGCTGGGTGGTCTGAATAATGATAACCATGTAGAGCTTTCTGAATTGATTGGATGTGTGATTTTATGGATTTTAAGATAAATGTATAAAAATAGTTTTATCTCAATTTACATAAATATGGTTTGAACATGTAAATCAAACAAATAAAATATATAATATATCTAAACCTGCATTATACTATGTAATATATTATTCTATTGATAATAAGGAATAAAAATTAATTTATTAATTTTTAAAATTAAAATTTTAATTTACTAATATTAAATGAGATTTTCAATTAAAAATAAAAATAAAAAAAGTCACATTTTAATATTATTTACATTAAAAAATTGATTATAAATATTAATTATTTAAAAAATATCCATATAATGAGAAAAAAGTCTTCTGAAAAGGTGAGTGTTGCTGATGGAGTACTAATTTACATATTTTATGCTATAAATCATGCTAGCTCTTCTCCTTGACGTTAGGAGTGAATTGAATTTTTTTAGTACATTAAAAAAATTTAAAAAATATTTAATTATTATATATTATATTAGTTTATAAGTTAAAAAAATTATTTTAAAAATAATAAATATATTAATTAATTTTTTAACTCTTTTTTTAAAGTTAATTTACTGTATTAAGTGCAGGAAGCAGTGATAAGAAAATTTATGTTAGTTTTGATTTAATTTTAAAATGAACATGCTCAAACGCTGGCAGCCTGGCACCCCCTCCCTAGTCCCTCCCATTTGCTTTTGGAATTTCAGAACTAGTGAACCCTAAGCTCCTCTCAGCTGCCCCTTTAACTGACCCTCGAGACATCGCCGGCGCCGCTGCTGAGTGTGGTTGTCCGGTCGTCTCTCAACATACTCATCTTTGTTCTTCTCCCTACCTCCTCCATTCCTCAACCTCGTTCTCTCTTCTTCCTCCACTGAATCAAGCAGCACTGTTCTGTGCTGATTTTCTGTAGTGGGATTTCAGTTCGCTTCGTTTTAGGAGTTGCTTTCAGCGATGGCCTTACTGAAGAGCTGTAATACTCTCTTCTTGAATGGTTCCGATTTTTCGGTTTGCCGCTCCAATATCGGTGATAACAACAGGAGGTCATAAGTGCTTCTCTGTTTTCTATTTGATAGTTGTGGTTGATCATTTCTCACTCGATTATTTTAATGGTTGATATTTTATTGCTCTTTTTTTTTTAAAAATTATTAAATCTTGGACTTGTGTCAGTAACTCTGCAGCAAAGGCTATTCTTTCAGGGCGAACTGATCATTAGCTTTAAAACCTTCATTAAGCAGCTTGGACCCCTTAAGTTGGAGGGTCTGCATCAAATTTCTGTCTTAAAAGCTGGAAAATGATTTGCTTGAGTTAAAAAGATACAGTGCCTTCTACATTCTGCTTGCATGTTATAGAGTTACTATTCGGTCTCTTACTGATTTGCTGAGCATAGGAAAGCTTTTTTTCTTTTGTGACCTTCTGTTATTAAAAAAGAAGGGGAAAAAAGACTCAAGTCTGCATTTTGGTTTTCTGTTAGTGTTGACTACTTTTCTTTATTTGAGCCAGGAACTCAAACTGGAAGCCTCCACAGGCAGCTGTTTTGCCCGATGTTCACCTTCCAATGCGAAGCTTTGAGATGAAAAACAGGTTGGAAATTGTTTAGGCTCCTTTTGTTTAAGTTCTATTGTGATATTCTGTCTCCTTATGTGTGTACTGTGTGGATTAGGTACTTTTTCTCTGTACATTATTTTTGGGATAGTCACATGAAGGTTTTCTTTTTTAATATAATTTGTGTTAGAAGCTTCTAGATACCTCAACAATTTTCACTTGCTAACCTACAATTTGAGATAAATCTGTTTTCTTTACTTGATTATTTATTTTGAGGTTTGACTTAGATATACTAAAAAGCGCTTATGTTCCATCAAATTTGTGTATCTGCAAAGCAGTTTTATGTTGAATTATAATACAAAGGTTTGATTTAGATATAATAATAAGTGCTTATGTTCTGTAACATCTTTGTATGTGCAAAGCAGTTTTATGTTGATTTAATACAAAATGCAATTTTGCACATGAAGATTTAAAGAAATGATCTTATAGAAATTAGGATGTGTATCTCTGGCTTATTTTGTTTTATCCAATTTATTAATATCCTGCTTGTGAGTATCATAAATATATGTAGGAATGATGCTTATGAAGATTTTAAATTTTTAAATTTACTATAAATTTACTTTTTAATGTGATGAAGTAATATGTAATGCTGTATTTACAGGACATCAGTTGATGACATAAAGTGTCTGAGATTGATAACTGCCATTAAAACTCCCTACTTGCCTGATGGCCGATTTGATCTTGAAGCATATGATGACTTGGTGAATATGCAGATTGAAAATGGTGTTGAAGGTATTATTGTTGGTGGCACGACTGGTGAAGGTCAATTAATGAGCTGGGATGAACACATAATGCTTATTGGGCACACAGTCAACTGTTTTGGCGGAAAAATTAAGGTTATTGGAAACACTGGAAGCAACTCGACCAGGGAAGCAATTCATGCCTCTGAGCAAGGTTTTGCTGTTGGAATGCACGCTGCCCTCCATATTAATCCTTATTATGGTAAAACATCTGTTGCTGGTATGATTTCTCACTTCAGCAGTGTGCTTTCTATGGGGCCCACCATCATATATAATGTGCCTTCACGAACCGGTCAGGATATTCCTCCATCTGTGATTCAAACCTTGGTGATGCAAAGCACAAATTTTGCGGGTATCAAGGAGTGTGTGGGAAATGACCGTGTCAAACTTTACACTGGAAATAAAATTGTTGTGTGGAGTGGGAATGATGATGAATGTCATGATTCTAGATGGGACTTTGGGGCTACGGGAGTTATATCTGTTGCAAGCAACCTAATTCCTGGCTTAATGCACGAACTCATGTTTGGTGGTAAGAATCCGAATCTGGTTGCGAAGGTCATGCCATTGATCCGCTGGCTATTTAATGAACCAAATCCCATTGCTTTGAACACGGCACTTGCTCAACTCGGAGTTATCAGGCCGGTTTTTAGGCTACCGTATGTTCCTCTTCCTAAGGAGGAAAGGCGAACATTTGTGAGGTTGGTGAATCAAATTGGCCGAGAGCACTTCATTGGCGATGAAATGCTTCAGGTTCTTGAAGACGACGACTTTATTTTGGTTGGTCGATATTAAGTTAGGCTGCTTTCTTTTCGACATGTTATTACTAGTGTGGAATTTTGTATTCTGCTGGGGGCTTTTCCGAATTTAAAGACCAGATGTCTATCATGTACCACTTGGATTTTCACATCCTGTTTTCTTAAGAATATAAATGATGTGGTCTTATGGGGTATCTATCGAACCTGGTTTGTATATAATCAGGCGCTGATACGAATCCAACTGCAAAAATCAGAGTCTGCTGAGTTCTAAATGTCAAGAGTTTCAGAGGTGTAAAAGTGATTTTAAAAGTGTTGCAAGCACCATATGCGTAGATGCAAAAATAACTCTTCATGAATATTCTGAATAAGAGCAATAATGTTCGGACCGGTTATATGTATGCAAAAATAGCATGGGTTTACGATAAAAAGTAATAATATTAGGTTATATTTTAAATACGTGGTTTTTTCTCCTCTTTTTAATATACATGTATTTTTGCTCTTCTGAACGTGGTGTTGGATGGTGCGAGAGAAAGGGCTTTCATTTGATTGTACTCGTAACTTTCTGCCTCTCTGGCGGGATGGAAGAATGATTGTTTTTTGGGATTGAATTATGCAGTTTGAAGTAAAGTGATGCATATGCTAAAACAGATAAAATAATAAGGGAAATTTATTGGGAAGTCTTAGATAAGAAATTTATTTAATGAATGGTTCCAATTTTAAAAATATTTATCAAAAGGTCCCATTAACAACATGATGTGTTGTCAATACAGTGCATGATGTTGTTAATGGGACGTTTTGATAAATATTTTCAAAATTGGGACCATTCATTAAATAAGTTCTTTATTTGGACTTCCCAATAAATTTTTTAAATAATAATTGTATTTAGTGTCAATTTGTCACATCCAAAATGAGTATCAACACGGCGGTTTAAGGAGATCAAATGTGTACGTGACACGTACTATATATGCAAACTATGGTACATGTAGCCCAATAGAATATTCTAGAATTTCCTATCGTTGGGCCATGATCTTTGATTATGTGGGCTTGACTTTGCTATAACATGACTAAGGGCTTGTTTGGTAATCATTCTGAAACTTAGGTTTAATTTTAAAATTTAGGTTTTGTTTAATCAAAAATTTTTTTCTAAAAATTATTTTAGTTATAAAACTTCGGTTTGAAATCTAGATTTTCTATTTTCTACTTTTTCCTCTTTTTTCTACTTTATCTTTACTCTTTCCTACTTTTTTCCTTCTTTCTCTTTCCTCTTTGCTACTTTTTCTTTCTTCTCTTTCATCTTTCCTACTTTTCATTCTTTCTCTTTCTTCTTTCCTACCAACTTTTTTGCCTCGGAATCCGTAAAAGCTAACAACTTTCCAAACATAAATCACTTTTCAAAACCTAGGTTTTGCCTCAGAATCTGTAAAAGCTATTTTCAAAATCACATCCAAACAAGCTCTAAGCTAATTTGAGTAATTGAGATCAATCAGAACGTTTGAGATTACTAATGGAGTTGGATGGTGTTGAATCTAATAGTTTAACATAATGTAAAGAACTGAGGTTTATAACATTGTTAGGTGAGATGTTCATATTTAACGTAATATCCGTATTTTCTGTAATATAAAATAAGAGTTAAACGAGTAATCAAATGTTAGTTAAGGGTCATATAAGTAGAATAAATCATAAGAAATGGTGTATGTGTTAGTTAGTTAAAGGAAGGGTAAAATGATAATTAACGAGAAGTTCTATATAATTAGAGTCATTTTGATAATTTTTACTAAGATATCATAAAATGATCCCAAAAACATATACATGAAGATAATAATACCCTGAACAGTATCCGAGACAGAAAGGAGGTTAAAAAAGATAGAAATGACATCAAAATGAATTTTCAGTAATTATTTAATAATATCTGATTAAGGGATTTTTAGTCAAATATAATTATTTAAATTATCTAGAGACCTCAAATAATTAGTTAAGAAGTAGACAAAAATAGTTCAAGAACTATGCAAATTTATAAAATTGGTTTCATGTTAAAGTTAGAAACAGTTTGTCGGGACAGAAATAAAAGAGCAGAAAACCCCAGAATTAGGGCTTTTAGAAGAAATTCCATAAAGGGAACTTTTGGAAAGAGAATTCAGTTGAAAAAAAAATCATGAAATGATCTATTGATTAATGGGAATTTTTAATGAATATGCACTTGTCAAGTGAGGGAATTTCTGAAAAATATTTTCCGTAGAATGGTTGCGGTAAAAGAAACCATACAGCAACTAAAGTTTTCAACATTAAATTGTGGGGTTATGTAATTGCCACTTTGTGTCTTTTTATTTCCAAGGGTAAAAGTAGAAGATGTTATAATCATATGGCAGAAATTATTAGTAGAAAGTTGATTTATCAAATAAGAGTGGGCTCCACGTGTTTTTAACACATGGTTGTATTTTTATTAAAAGCATTTCAAGACACCAAAGGAGGCTATTTTCAGCCAAACACAAGGAGGAAAGGAGCGAGAGGTGCCGTGGAAGAGGAAAGGAAGGAGAATACCAAAATCAAGCCAAATTGTAATAGTGTATTTATGGCATGCATGCACTACTAGAAAATCACAAATTAGCAAGGAAAATTAGCGATGACTTTGAAATTCCTCTTTAAATAGCCTAATTAGCGAGGAATATTAAATTCCTCTCTAATATCCAAATTACCGAGAAAAATTAGCGACGACTTGGATATTCCTCTCTAAAATGCCCAATTAGCGAGAAATTTAGCGAGAGATATTATATTTCTCTCTAATTTTCCAAATCAACAAGGAAAATTAGCTACGACTTAGATATTTCTCTCTAAATTACTCAATCAGCGAGGAATTTAACGAGGAAAATTTAAATTCCTTAGTTTCAAATGAGATTTAAATGTTATTATAACTATTTTTTAAAATGGATTAGAATTTGACTGTAATAATATTTTTGATTTAACCATCATTTTTTTTTCATTCTTTCCAGCGTTTATCTTTGATCCTTTCTTAAAATGGCAAAATAAAAAAGTTTGTAATCCGCTAAAGGCGAACCTAAAAATTGCCAAAAGAATTTGCTTCCCACCAGAAATTTTCCCCAATGACGCTTCCCTAAAAAATTTCACCACTTGCACTCTAACCCTTTTCCCCCACGACAGCGCAATTTCTAACTCTAAATCTCTACCTCCTCTGCTCTACTCCCTTCCTTGGACTCACTCGCTCTCTTCTATACCAATGCTCTCCTCGCTGGTGGCCTTTGCTGGTTCGTTTGCATTCTCGGCCCTGCCGAACAGAAGGGTAAAGGCACCGTTGATATATCCGATGGCTCCATCTCCGCCGAGAAAGTCCAAGACAAATATAAAAAGTACTGGTCCTTCTTCCATCGACCCAAGGAGATCGAAATTGTCTTCATCTTTGCGGGTCTTCGTCTGGACTCCATCTCACGGGGTATCCATTTGGTCCGTCTCGAGAGCTTAGCTACTCCGTCTGGTCTGTGTTGCTGAAGTTTTCTCTCCATGCGTCTTCATCTTCATCTCCATGGGTCGTCAACTCATCATCTTCATCTTCTCAGGACAGGTAACTTTGTCAGGTAGGGTGGAATCGGAAGCCTGGCAGCTCCATATCGCATGTCGTCATTTCACTCATGACACCTCTTCCTCTCCTTGTTCCTCTTGTCTCTTGAAAGTCCCCAGGGCCTTGTGCTCTATATCTTGCCAATGCGTAGTTTCATATTTACTTCCTCCAATTGCAATTGCATTTTATGTTTATGCATCCTCACATTTCAAGGGTTTCAATACCTATCTGTTTGTTGTTTTGGCATTGAGAAAAAAAGAAGCCTTTGAAATTTAGGGTTTGGATATGGCATCGTCAGCTTCTTGAGGTGATGGATATGCTAATGTAGCAACTACTAGAAAACATACCGAGAGACCCAAATGTATGAACCTCTGGAACTCACTGATTTCTAATAATTTCTTTTTATTTCCAGAGTGAACATGTAAGAAACTCAATTATTTAAATGGGGATAAGAACTTCGAGGTTTGATTGTTATCCATAGTTCTTCTCTAAATTTGGTCGTTTCTCATAATTGATGCAATTCGTTCTTTTGTTGATAGTGAGTTGAAGCGCAATGTCCAAATCTTGCAAGGGGTTAGCTATGGAACTCGTCAGGTGTCTCAGTGAATCCGATTACGTAAAGGTATTTGTGTGGATTATTGTATTTATGAAACGATTAACTATTTAGTAAATCCTAATAGCAAGTCATACCTTCTGCAGATCACATTAACCATTTAGTAAATCCCAATAGCAAGTTATCCCGATAGTTGAAGGATGAAGCATTATAATAAGCTAACTGATCAATAGCAAGTCATACCTGCTGGAGATCAAGACCCGTTTGAGTAACCAGTCTTCCACATTTCAACATATTTCCAATAGCTGCATTTATTGATTTTGGTCGATTTTTACCCCAAAAGCTTCTTAACATGAGCATAAAACAATTAGCCATAACGATCATAATGGAACTAGAAATAGGTACTCTATTTGTTTATCTCAACCTAGCTGTCTTTGTCTTTTGTCATTGCTTCATGTGGAGTTGTTATAATAAAATGTATTATTTACCTTCGTGGTATTGCAGCATGCTGACACTTCTCATAGGGAGAAGAAATTTGTACATTCCCAATTTGGTTTTAGAGAAGGAAAAGATCAAAATGGTATTGATCCACAAAGAAGAGGTAGTAGAAAAATCTGTATACAGATTATGTGCATAAAGTTAAGTCACATTCAAATTTATCTTCTTCCACAATGAAGGATCCTTCTGAAACCTCAATCAAAGATAGTGACAACTTTGAGAAACCTTCAATCATTGTGCCTAGAATCTCAGAATCGCTTGATTTGCCTTTTACCTGGTGTTCTGATAGATCCACTAGTGATACACAAATCTCACCTGTTACCTTCAATGACCTTTTACTATTTTCTGTTTAAAGGATTCAAAATTCCTTTAGCACTGAAATGCCTTTACTTACGGAGTTACTAATAGTCTAATACCCATGGCCTGATAACAGATCACATTCACTCTTGATATGGATCCTATCTGTTGGACATAGCTAATGTAAAATTTGATTATTATACTGACTAGTGCAATTATATGTTTAAGTATCAAACATTATGTTTTATTTTATAGATTACTGGAAAGGCTTTTTCAGGACTTAATACGTATAATAACTAGATTTTCTGAGTTGGAGGAGGCAAGAATGTTCAATACTTCATCTAATGGCTGCTTTAATTGTCTTCACTATTTTGGCTTTTCCATATATGATGTCATTGTTGATGTTGTGCCAGAAATAAAATGGATTACTGAGAGGCGTGTTAGAATGGCTGTCACCCAAGAGGGGGTGAATTGGGTGTCTTAAAAAAACTTCTTTTCTCAAAACTCAATTGATCAAAATACTCAAATCATGAGTTAATAAAAACCAAAGTATGAAAACAAATTGTATATGAGAAAATCGATTTATCCTGGTTTGGCCCTCTCTGACCTATGTCCAGTCCTCAGAGCACCTCTGAAATTTTCAATCCACTATACCTTCCAAGTTTAACCAGGAACTTGGAAAACCATTACAATCACAATGTCATGCTTGACACTTATGAACCCATTTCAAGTTTGTCACGGTGGGTACTTGAAAAAACCCATAAATGTTTCCAGGAATTTATGAACCTACTCAAGTTTGCAACGCAAATCTAAATCACTGAACAAGGATTGTATTGTTTGAAGCTCTTTATTTTTATATGTATTTTTTTTTCCAATTTAAGACTTTTTATTAGACATTAGAATGTGTACTTATGGTTAAAGATATTATGTACTTGATACTACTATTTAAATTTGCTTTTTGCATCAATTATGTGATTAAATAGGATTTGTTTATAAAATATTTTTGTAAATACGTAGTTGATTTATATCTAAAATCAACAATGGATTTAGCGATAGAATTATCAAATATGGAGATACTAAATACATATAATTGCCCATTTAGCGATGGAATATAACACATTTAGTGATGGAAAAGTAAGACATAATATTCTAATTAGCGACGAAATTAGCTAGGGAAAAATGGAAAAAGTAAGGCATAATATATGAGGGAAAATTTCGTCGCTAATTTAGCGATAAAATTAACAACATAATTTTTTGTCGCTAAATTTGCCGTCGTTAAATTTAGCGACCCTCGTTTTAGCAACCGATTTAGCGATGGACTTTTTCAGTCGGTAATTATGCTTTTTTCATCGCTAAATCTGATTTTTCTAGTAGTGATGATTTAGAGTTGATTGGTGGTTGGTTTGCATTGTTTTGATGTACATGTGTATTTTTGGAATCCTAAACCCTACGGGGGCATGCTGGCCAAATTTCCATATGTATGGGGAAGAAGGATTTTATGTTAAATAATGCATGGAAAGTGATCTAGAAGTAAGATTATGCAAGTGTATGGAAACAAAAAGTTGAAAAATCAATTTATCCCTATTTTTGGTACATTTTGGCCAAACCAAGAACATGATGAAGGAATGAGTTTTTGATACTTCCAATGAATTTAGAATGAAAAATTTGTAGGGTAGAAGTAAGAAAATAAGTTTGAAAGTAATAGAATTTAAATTGGAAAAGTTAAGTGTTTTTTGACTCTTAAGTTTCAAGAGAGATTTTAAGGGGTTTTTTCTAATGTTTTAATGCATTGGTAATGGTGTGATATTGTTGCCAAATGCGTTATGATATATGTAGGAATTTAAATTGTAAAGGAAAGTTTGTTGGGATTGGAGGGGACAACAAAAAATTAAAAAATTTTCTAATCCTTTCATTGGATTTGTTAAAGGTTTTTAAATCGTGTAGTCAAGAAGCATACATTTCTTGGAGCATTTTCTTTTCTTTTCTTCATCGGTTTCAAGAAGTCAATAATTATGATCAACTTCCTCTACCGGTATCCATACAAATGGTTTTTTCGACACAGATGCGTGTTAGCGCCTCTACATCCAATTCCTGGATCTCCTTCTCACTCTCGGTTTCTCTCTCAAGTTTTTTAATTTCGTTTTTCAGATGTGTGTCTAATGGAGAGTTTTGACTATCTATTTATAGACATTAAGAGCTTATCCTTTTAAATTTTGATATCTATCTTTTATCTAATTTAAAATTTAAATCTTATAAAAACTATTAAATCTGAGATATTAAATAAAGATGGTTTTATCCAAATATTTCCAATCAATATAATTTAACCAATTTATTTGATTTGGATAAGGAGTCAAACGAAATAAGTTTTCATTTATTTCCATAAATTCAAATAAGATATAATAACAAGATAAATAAAGATTTAATGTATGTTTATATATATTTTAGGCATAATTGAGGCATAAGAAATAGAAATTACCTCAAAAAGAAATTTTAGTATTTATTTACCATTTGGCTGAATAAATGATTGTTAATCAAATGTAATTATAAAAAATATTAAGGGGCAGTTGTTGTTAGCCTTCACTACCTATCATCCACACGGCCATATCTCTCATTTGCAACAAGTGGAGTCCACCAATTTATGCATGACCCCAAGGAATAACATTGTTGTGCTGTTAAACTCATTCTTTAATTCCTACCATTCATCAATTTGGTCTTCATCTTCAACGATCCAACATATTCATTCTTGTCTCTGAAGCTAGATCCATCTCTCCTACTCATGTTCCAACATACTTAGATTCTGATTGGGGTGTCTACGCTAATGACTCTTGGTCCACTGCTAGCTACCTCATTTTTCTTGGCTCAAATTTAATCTCTTGGAGCTCCAACAATAAACTTGTAAGCTTGTTGTAAATATTGTGTGTAGATGTGTCAAAGGAAGAGTCCCACACTGTTTATTATTATAGAGTCCAAGTGAGTATACAATAAATGTTATCTTGAACATGTAAATGAGTCAAGATGATGAGTGAGTTTATGTACGACAAAGGGTCACCGGAGAAAAATTTGGCAAATTTCCCTACTCCTTTAAGTGTGAGTTGTTGGGATTTTTAATTACGAAACTTAGTGTGAAAGTCGATGCTTTCCCTAATCCTTTGCGAACAATGATGGCATAACTTGTTTTCAAGAGGAAACTGTTAGGCTGTCTGTCACCCAAGAGGGGGTGAATTGGGTGTCGTAGAAAATTTTCTTTTTCAAAACTTCAGTTGATCAAAAACTCAAATCAGTAAGTGAAGTAGAATATGAAATCAATTAGAGCTTGAGGAAAAACAATGTAAGTTAATGAAGATGAAAGAATAGAAAACACACAAACAATTTATCCTGGTTCGGCCCTCTCTGACCTACATCCAGTCCCCATAGAACCTCTGAGATTTTCAATCCACTATATCAACCAAGTTTAACCAGGTACTTGGAAAACCATTACAATCACAATGTCAACCAGACACCTGTGAATCCCATTTCAAGTTTGTCACGGTGGGTACTTGAAAAACCCCATAAATGTTTCCAGGCATTTATGAACCCACTCAAGTTTGCACCGTAGGTACTTGAAAAATCTTTACAATCACCCCCCTCACAAATTGCACAGAGACCAACATGCTCTGTTTTCTCAACTCAATCCCAGACAAATAATTTCAAGATCCCAATCTTGAGTTTCTCACAGAAATACAATGAGTTTGGATGAGTCAATAAAATACTCTCTCATAGAGTTGATAAATAAACATTGAAGCTCTCAGGGAAGTAAACATCAGAGTCCTAATGTTATGCTCTGTTTTGTGTTCATCGACTTTGTCTTCTTCATCTATGCTCTCTACATTTTTCTCCTCTCTCTTTAGTTGGTTGCTCCTCTTATTTATAGATATTGTCAGTGAAGGATTTCGGGCGTACTGGAGATGCCGAATTATGAATCTGTAGATACCCACGCGGAATTCGGATCACAATGGTGGATCCAAACACAAGACACAACAAAAAACACCGAAGGCAAGAGGAGAGGAGATGAGAGGATTCTCTGAAAGAGAAAAGGGAAGGGAGAAAACTTTTTTTCTCTGTGCATTATATCTGCCGCCTTTGGGGAGCCACACACATCTCTTGTAACTTCCCACTAGGGTTTAGGTTTACGTATTTGACCTAGCCCATGGACATGGGCTAATCCATCAAGGGTGGCCCATATTCCAACATCTCCCACTCACATTTGGTGGATTACGAGACATGGGCCTCATCCTTCTCTCTTCTTACTTTCATACTAGGTGTTCTGCCGTGACCGCATGGGCATGACGTCTTTTAGATGTTTGTACTAGAAATCCCTTTCACAGGACCAGCACAAGACAATCTTTCTTCATGTAGCTTGAATCTGGTTATTATGCCTCATATGTCCTAGGTTTAACCAAAATACACTTTCACTTTGACGAATCTAATCCCTTCCAAGTCAACATAAAACTTAGATCATCTTTCTCGTATTCATGGTATCCACACTTATGAAATCTCCAAGTTGATATCATAAGGGACATATCACAGACACCAGCATAGTTGTGTATTTATAAGGTAATCTTTCTTTCACCCATATATCATTTTGATATACATCAACCGCTTTTCTAACATAGTACCTTGTATCGCATCTATCATGATAGTAGGATGTACGTTAAGGTAGCAGTCATTGAAGTATACCTCCATGATATTGTCAAAGTCAAAGGACATAAGTAGAAATATTAATTTCTTGGGAATCACACAGCAATGAAGAGGGATCCATTCACTTGTTTCCCTTTTGCGGTTCTATAACACATGTGGTATGAATCACATGCTATGGTGTTTCTCTTATACTATAAGAGCGTATGTCGTTTTGATACTTTCTATCAACACTGTACAGACTATTAGTCTAGATGTTCCCAACATCTAAACCCAAATTCTTCTTTCTCTCATATCTCATATGACGTCAGTATTGAAGAATTTGTTGTCTGGTAACAGGCATCATGGGAGCGGATCCCCATGATTCGATCCATGTTTTATATGTACATATATTGGATCTCATCTCGACACGCTACACAGTTGCCGAGGCGATATAATTTGTATTTCTTCTCTACCATATCAGCATTCCTGCTGCCTTACTGGTGAATACAAGTGTCTCATCTTTGCATACTCCTCCTGAGTATCAAAGGCAGTAGCTCGTGTGAGAGAGCCCACCTCATCTGCCTGTACGACATACTAGACATTGTATACTTGTACATAGACACATAAATCAATGATGAATAATTGCATACTTCAAGTGTAAATTCAATACATAGTGTCTGTAACATTACATTTTGCACATATCAACAGCTCTTACATGTTTCTCAAACACTTCTCTAGCTATTGGTTTAGTTAGGGGGTCTGCGACCATACTCTTGGTTGATATGTGTTATACATTAATCACTTTTTGTGCTATATAATCTCTCACGAAATTATACTTAATATCAATATGCTTTGTCTTGCTATAATATTTTGGGTCTTTCGTGTAGGTTATGGCTGCAGTGTTATCGCATTATATCAACACAGGATTTGTACTTTCATTCCCAAATCCAAGGTGTTTGATAAATCTCTTCAGCCATATAGCCTCCTGCACTGCCGCAGTGCAGGCCACAAACTCAGCTTCCATATAATGTAATGCTATGCACGTCTGCTTCTTGCTACT
>JANTPZ010140150.1:0-18588 GCA_025593235.1 Vachellia pachyceras | reverse complement strand
GAATAGAAAGACTGTGCTGTTCAACAAGGCTGAAATGTTTCAAGTCTATAATCTTCTAGCCTCGCTTCTCACTCTTTTTGCCAATTCCATGTACTTGGAGCCACGTGCCACTAAGGTATGTATATATAATTATATATGCATGTGTGTATGTCGTTAAATGTTGTGTCATTTCTATTATTATTATGATGGGTCTTCTTGTGAACAAGTTTTTCTGTTTAAGCGAGAGCCCTATTATGGAAAAAGTTTGGAGAAGCTGATTGGAGAAGCTGATCACTTATGAATATTTCTTATATTAAGTTTATACTTTATATGATTCTTATTTTTCAGGGTTACTCAGAGCAGGCATTTATTTATGTTCGTCCTACAGCATATAGGCACAAATTTTTTGGAAGCGGTTTCTCTCCTTTTTTTTTTTACCTTGACTGTACCCTACTGTTAAATGTTAACTGCTCCCCTTTGTCCAAAACTACACCGTTTTGGTGTAAGACAATGCTAGAACACTATTTTTTCCCCTTTTTAGCATTTAGTACCACCCAATACCCTGAACCGATTTTTTCACTATAAGTAGTCAGGACTGTCAAATAATTGTTTATCTACGCAATCTATTTATAATATTATCAAAAATTAATTCAGGATATTAGGTGTTACTGAAAAAATGCTTTAGCTCTACGTTTTTACTGAAAAAAATATTTTAACCATTTTAGGATGAAGTGAATTAAAAGTTATTTTTTTGGTGGGATAATCAAAAGTTATTTTAGGATATAGGGTGGTACTGATAAAATTCTTCAAAATGGTGAATCTTATTTTACCGGAAGAACCTCGATTGTTTTACGCCAGAATGTTGTAGTTTTGGGCAAAGGAGGGCAGGTAAGGAGAAATTGAGAGAAGCGTGTTCCCAAATTATCATATATCAAATTGACAAATCAACGAGTGCCTGTTTGCTGTTTTAACTTTTTACATGGTAAACATATAATATATGGCTTGTTCTCAACTCATGCACTTTGTTTGATTTTGTCCGTGTCTTAATAATTTGATCTGGCGACTGGCCTATTGAGTTGTTGTCTTTTTGCAATTAATTGATTTCTTCTGTGTCAATCCAGTAGCATCTATACTTGACCAAGGGATTCATGTTCAATTATTTTGATGGTTTTTTTTGGTGGGAAACTATAGAGCTAAATGGGACTTCAAAGGGGAAATATGGGGCAACAAAGACTCATATCCACTGCATTCACTCGGTTTATATCTGTTAAACTTGGCACTGTTTATAATCCTCCAATGGTTCCTCCTTTTGTTTTATTAATGGACAGGTTATGTTTGAAAGGATGAAAATAGAGAAAGAAGAAGGAAGGGGAAGGGGAGATCTTACCTCTGAAGATTATATAGTATTTAATAAAATTATTACCCGGTATACGATTAAGACGATTTTCCCAAAAATTGGGAAAAAGGCCCGAAAATCCCCGAAATATAATTATTTCAAAAAATTAATTTTGGACAATCTAGAGGGAATTTTAGAAAAAGGAAAAGGGCTAGAGAATCAGCGAAAAATGTAGTATTTTTCAAGGCCCTAAAAGAAATTTGCTCTCCGATTGCTCCGTTTCAGGGATTTTGGACAGGATAAAATAATCCTGTAAAATTTGAGGTAATCAAGGAGTATTTTGGGAATAATAATTTTGTTATATTCAAGATGAAAATATGGAGATTAAATGAAAAAGAAAACATCTCCAGAAAAGTAGAAAAAGATTTACCGGAATAAAGTTAAGTTTACCGGTAAAAAGTGTAATAGGTAAAACTAACCGAATGGAATCCGGTTTGGTTAGAGTAATTAGAGCCCAATCAGATTTTTCTCATCCATATACAGCCCATGATGACACTTTATGAGGGCCAATGAGAGCTTAACAAATGCTCATGTGGTGGACCAATAATAGCCCTTGGATTTAGATGAGATTTCAAAATCAAATCATAACCTTCCATTACAATAATGCATGAATTAATAAAACAACTTATTCCCCTCCACCTCCAGCCCATTTGCTCGACTTTCTCCAGCTGCAAAGAGGGATGATGAAACCCTAGGGGTTATGCTGCCCAATTTTTCACTTGAAATAGGAGAGCTAGAACATTAGCTTGTCCAATTAATATAGTTTACTGCGTGAAAAAGTACTGTTCATTTGGCAATTTTTCATTTTTTCAAGATTTTCAGTGATTTTCTTCAATCTTTGGAACATAATAACTTTTTGTACAAAACTCCAAGTTCAGTGTTCTTTGGCTTGTTTTAAAGCTTACAATGCCAACTATTTTTCTGTAAAATTGCAGCTCATTTGGAGTTCATTTACCTTATTTTGGAACAGGTCAAAATTAGGGGTTTGACCAACTTCACTTTGATAAAAAGTCAAACTTATCATTTTCAAACTTCATCTTTTTGAAACCCTAACTTCCAATCCTTAATCATGTTTGATCATTCATTTAGGAGTTCTTGGCTATCATACATCATTCATACATGCATAGGTTTCACATCACATATTACATCATAATTACATATCCATGCTCATGACAAATTCCTTGCTTCAACTTCATGCATTTTCTCATTACCCTTGAAAGAACTTGTACCTAAAATGGTTAATGGGGGAGGGTGAGATTCGAGGAATCCCAGTAGCAAACATTACAAACAATGCATGTAAGATGAATGCTAGTTCATGAGATGCTTGCCTTATATAGGCTCATGTTCACATAATGAAATGTTGCGTGCTCAGTGTTTTGTGTAATATACTTATGGCCATAGTAAAAATAAAAATAGAACTTCATTCATTCATACATGCTTCACATAATCTAGCAAAGCAATATAGCAAATCAATGCACAACATAAGCATCACACACATACAAGTAAGTAAGTTCACTACCTTTTAGACTTTGCCTCCTCCTTAAATACCTTGATCTTCTAACGATAGCTTTTATACATGATTCTAGCTCTCCTATGTCAAGTGGAAAATTGGGCAGCATAACCCCTAGGGTTTCATCATCCCTCTTTGTAGCTGGAGAAAGTCGAGCAAATGGGTAAGCCAGGGTGATAAACGTCATTAAGTAAAAAGATCAAGGGCAATATGGTCATTAGATAAAAAGGGTCAAACCAGTAATCAGAAGTCAAGTCAGAGCCCACAGATAGAAAGAGCAGCAAAAGTTGATGCTATTCGGCCGGAAGTCGCAGAATCAGAATTGGTCTGGTGCATGGAAGTCGGTAGGGACTTCAAAGTTAAGCGTGCTCACCCTGGAGCAATCCCAGGATGGGTGACCTTGTGGGAAGAGACCCATATGTCATTTAATAAAAGACCAAAGACATAAAGGTCTTTTAGTATTAAAAGTAAGGGCAAAATTGGAATTTTGGAAAATTAGATAAAGTAAGGGCAAAATGGTAAATATGAAAAAATGGAAGACTCAATGAGTATTTTTCCTTTATAGAGGAACTTATAAGCTTCAAGTAGAAATTGGAAGCACTCAATTTCGATTTTTCTAGAATTAGTTATGAATTTTCAAAGTTGGCCCAAAAATCTGTGAATAGTGATGTGAATAGTAATCCTAAACTTGAAAATTTTATTTTTCACGCTTTGGTTACTCTAATTCACTAAAGGCCTAAAGATGCTTCCAAATAGATATTTAATGAAGCTAAAGGTAGAGTTTGAGGCAACCTGTATTGCTAATGTTTCTGATATACGGGTCTGGTTTATGTATAATCAAAACCAAACCAAAATGATTCGGATGAATCCTCTTCTTGATCTTAACACATCTGAAATAACTGAGTTATATCTATTTTTGTTTCAATTCAGAAGTTCTTAATGAGTTATAAGCACACTGTTTGCCGTATAGCTTATCGCAAGAGTACGGGTCACAAATAGTATAAAAATATCGTTCCCACGAGGACTAATGCATAAGCGAGATAATCAATGCAATTATGTAATTAATTAGGTTGAGTGAATCAATTGAGTAATTTGTCCTAAAAGTTTACCAATTTTAAGAAAAAAATGGTAATAAAATGAGAAAGACAATTAATTGGAATTTTAATTCAAAGATTAATGATGCCTAGGATTATTTTTCACTATTACAATTTATGATATTTAAATACATACAACTCTATTAGTGATTAAATGACATTATATGTTTGTCTAAGGTTCAAAAAGCAATTGATTAAGCTTTCTCAAGTCATAACAAAATTAATATCCTCATTTAACATGCACAATCTATTGCTACAGTTAAAGGAAAATAATCATTATGCAACAACCTTAATACGGCAATGCTAAGTTAGTAACTATGTCTCTATGTTACCAACAAACATCCATTTGATTACTAAACTTCAAGTCTAACATAATTTTATTTAATTCCTACAACTAAATTAGCTCTCTCAAGCTTAATTTAATTGGGCAAATCAATCTAAGTAGTGTCCAATCAATTAAAAGCATTACACAAGATAAAATTAACATATAGTTATCACTAATCACCAAAAAAATATTATCTAATTTCAATCCATGCAATGGTTGAAAATAATACTAGTGAATATTATTTAGTTACTAAACATATCGGCCAAAGGAGCAAGACAGAGTAAAGAACAAAAGAACTGATATGCGATGGATGACTAAGCACTTATGAACCAGCTGCCTCACGCCTCTCTCTCCAATGATTTTCAATTCCCAGCACGGATGACGCCTAGTGTCACGGTCCACTCTAGAGAACCCTAGAATTCTCTAGAGATCTCTTGTATATACTAGGCATTTTAGAACTCTCCACACATTTTTCACATGTTTGAATTCAATGTGTAAATATCTTAGATATTTTAGGAGAGAGTTCTGGAAGACAAATCTAGGCCGTTAGATCGAATCAATCTCCACCGTCCGTTAAGGAGGTAGGAATAGTAAGGAGGTGGGAGTTTGCCTATAAATACCTCACCCCTCCTCATTTGTAAGCATCAAGCAATTGTGAGCAATATACAAGCATTCTCCCAAGCTTCCATCTCTCAAGTTCTCTCTAAGTCTTTCCTTAGTTCTCAAGAGCTAAGTCTAGACTTTGTAGGCTTACTAGCAGGTTCAAGAGCTTGAGTTCGAGCAAGACTTGCTAGGCCGCACGGAGCTTACATCAGGTAAATCACTAAGCCCGTGACACTAGGCACAGCCAATGCACCAGCGCCAGTACACCCACGCACAGGCGACGCTCCTCTCAGCTCTGCGACCCCTTCTGTCTCTCGTTGCTCTTCGATATTCAGCTCCCTCGGTGACAGCTCTCTTTTTATTTTCTGTTACAGCCCAGTCGACGCCTTCTGTCTCCACCGACTCCTCAAACAGCCTCTGTTCTTCGTTGCTGTGATAGAACCGAAGAGGGAACAAAGTCAACAAACACAGCCCAACGCCGACGCACCCACAGCTCAAGCACACCAGTCGACGTCTCCTGCGCCTTCTCTTTGTTCTTCCGTTTTGTTTTCTTTTCTGTCCAGCACAGCCGTCTCTCAGCTCCTCTGGTTCAGTCTCAGCTTTTTTTTTTCTCCCTCAGCTCCTCCTTCTCTGTTTTGCGTTCTCTGTTCGTTCCTTTCTCCTCTTGGTTCCTCTCCTTCCAGCTCCAGAACCAGCGACGCCTCCAGCTGACAGAAGCAGCCACGCTCTCCCCTTTTCGTTGCCGCCTCTTGCTCTTTTTCTTATGCCATGTTTGCAAGGTAGAGTTTTGGAGTTGGAAATGGAATTCATTTCCTATGTTTGATACGGTGGAATTGAGGTGGAATTGGAAATGGAATTCGAGTAGAAATGAATTCCATATGTAATTCAATTCCATAGAATTGATTTTTGGTCCCTCATTTTTTTTAGGGAAAATGAGTTTCAGGTCCCAAGTAAGGGACTTAACCATCAAATGGTCCCAAAGATTAAAAAACTATTAAAAGGTCCCAAGAGTAGCTGCTGAGGTTGTTAACCAAAGTTGCTGAGGTTGTTAATGACAACCTCAACAACTTCTCTTGGGATATTTTAGTAGTTTTTTGAATCTTTGGGACCATTTGATGGTAAAATCCCTTGTTTGGGACCTGTAGCTCATTTTCCCTTTTTTTATATTTATATCTATTCACATCTCTATTTCCATCTCCATTTCCATTTTCATCTCTATCTCCATTTCCATTTCCATCAAAATCAATTCTAGCGTACCAAACAACTTATTAGGTTTTTCGCCAATCCTCCAGCTGCTCTCTGTTGCTCCAGAAACATCATATCTATCTCCATTTCCATTTTCATCTAAATTAATTCTAGCTTATCAAATGACTCATTAGGTTTTTCGCCAATCCTCCAGCTGCTCTCTATTGCTCCAGAAACGACGCCGTCTCCTTGCCCTCAGCTCCTTTTTTGTTTAGTCTTTTCCCTCAGCGGATCTAATAATAATAACAGTAAAAACCAAAATCTTTTTATTCTTTTCTTTAATTTTAAATGTTTCTAAAATTAATATAATTGCAATAAAATCCCCCACATCATGTGATAATTTCAAATCTTATCAAAATCTCTCTTAAACTAATTTTTAATTTTGCATTAATAACTCCCCAAATATATCAACATATATCTCAAATTATATTAAAAATTGGGAATAATCACACACTTTATATAATATAGTTATATTATTCAATTATTATTGAGAAAATATCCTTAAGGTATCATAGAAAAAATTGACAATAATTAAAAATAGATTTTATGTTTATACATAAAATCAACTCTTTAATTAGCTCACTGAAATAATATGTAAAACACAATTATTTTTTTTTCATTTTTTCTGAATCACACAAATCAACAGGCTAACTTTGAATTTCATTTAACTCAGATTCAAGTTTCAATGTAGTTATTGTACCACCTTTCAATTAACTTGTCCGATGATTTTGTGTGTTTAAGAAATCTATTAAAAGAAAGGAGTTACAGCCGCTAAGATAGTTTTACAGATTTCGAGATGGTTTTCGTAGATTTTGAGATGTTTTTACATATTTCTAAACGGTTTTATCTTGACTTAAGTGTACCGTTGAAAAAAATGAATTCCAAAACAAGCATTTGTGGATGAACCAAATGGAGCTCTTGCAGATTCCGCCAAGTTTCTCATCTTCAAGCTTATCTCTCTCATCTCTCTGCCTTTCTCCGATTCAATCAATTCTCTAATTTTCCTCTCCAATTCGTTGCCTTTCACGAGCCCATCTTCTGCTCTGTGCTCTAACCCTATTCCCATCTTCATGTCCTCCACCAGCAAATTCCTATTCATGTGCTGCTCCACGTACAGTGGCCACGTCATCATCGGCACTCCGGCCCCCACCGCCTTCAGCACTGAGTTCCAGCCACAGTGGGTTTCAAACAAGCCGATTGATTCCCTACTCAGCACCTCCACGACCTCCACCATTCCTCTGTCTCTGGTTCTCTCCATGAACCCACTCGGCAATCCAAATCGAACTCTCCCCGTTGTGTCCAACGTCTGCTTCGTTCTCTCATCAATGGGTGGCCTCTTCACGACCCACAAGAATCTCTGCTCACTCTTTTCCAATCAATGAGAGATCTCCAATTGTCCCACTGACATGGAGCCACGGCTTCCAAAACACAAGTAAACCACGCTTCGGCTCAGCTGCTCGTCAAGCCACGTCAAACAGTTCTGGATTCTTCCACGACCTTCTGCTTCTCCTCCTTCTTCCTCGTTTCGATCTTTAGGCTCTGCAATTAGGGGGCCGATGTAGTAGACAGGACGTGTGATAAGCGTTGTCGTGAGGCTATCAAATAAAATTAAGTTAGAATGTAGTATAATGACACTAATCTAGGTGATCTCTACGTAAAACGTAAATTGAATTACTAATAATTAAATCCCAATAATAAATTAACCAAAAAGTATCAAATGTTTTTTTCCTTTTTTTTGGTGAAAAAATGTTTTTTTCTAATTAACTAAATGAATGGACTTAAATTCTATAAAATGAATGTCCTAGGTGATTGAATCCACTAACCTTCCTTGCCCAATTTCAATATTGAGTTCTCTTTTTAACTAAGCGCAAGGATTAATAAGAACCCTTACTAATCAATATTCCTAACCTTTTAATATAATATAAACCTAGACTCAATTAATTAATTAGGAATATCTTAGTGCTTTGCTAATGTTAGATTTATAAAAGAGCAACTTTACCTCCAATTAATTCCTATAAACCTAGTAAATCAATTGATTTCAAGAGAATAAAGGAAAGCAATTGAATAACAAAAGAGCTATAGTCCAATCACAATACAAAGTACCAATCTCACAAGTATCACAATCCAAATTACATCAACCGATAATAATCCTCTTTCATACATACAAATCATAACCTCTAGCAACCTACAATTACAATTTGCACATACACAGATTGAAAAGTGAAATTAAAATTTTGAGAACTCCACTGATTACTCAAAAACTCCGGTTAGCTTCATCGAACAACAAATTTAACTACTCATGGTTGAACAACCAACTCCCCTAATTAATTGAAGTTCCATGGCCTCGGTGAGGGTGCAGCGGCGGACGAAGCTACGAATGGTGCTGACGCAACAGGACAGTGAGCAACGTCTCTGTTCAGCGGCGTGAGCGATGCGAATGGACGAAAGGAGAAGAAGATCGAAGCAACGTCTGGAGGCTAATGGATTAGGGGCTTGGAGATTTATGAATGGATGATTAGAGGAATTAGGAGGCCTGAATATGGGTGGCGGCTTTCGTGTGCGAGAATAATGGAGGCGTTAGCTCGATGGGAAGAAGACGGAAGAGTGAACTAGAGAGAAAATGAAGTGGCGGCTCGAATGGATTCGTCCCTTCTCACGTGGCAGCGTTTTTTTCCTTTTTCTCCGTGAATCTGGAGACGTCCCCTGGCTTGGAATGGAATTCGTGAAGAAATCGTCCCCCCCGGTCTTCTAGCGGCATGAATTTTCTTCGGTATAAACCATCCGGTATCCTGGGATATCCTGAGTTCATTATCCGCCTTAGACTAATCCGGATCCCCCGCGAGGAGATCTTAGGGTTGTAGCAAGGTACCGATGGGACAACCTCTTTGAAGTTGCGTTAATTATCGCGTCTGTCACTTTCCAGAGTTTGAACCCTCACTCTGAGGAATGCTGGTAGTAGTGGCATGAATTAATATAGCACAGAGGTGAGAGCTGATGGAATGAGGTCCAAAATGTTAACTTCTAATTATTCCCTCCATTGGGCTTCCAGGTATATGCCATGATTGGGCTCAAGCCCATTCCTTAAACCGGTAAAAAAACACAAATACTCATGAAACCTAATTGTCCCTTTTACATATTAATTATCTAATTAAATTCAATTAAGCTAATAATGAGTGGTAATAGACTAAGTTTAGGTACTAAAAATATATAAAATATTGGGTTTTATCAAGGTGTTTGTTTCGGATCTGGAAAGCAAGCACCTTCAGATACAACCTTAATGGCCATGGGCTTGAGCTCCTGAAAGGTGTTAACAATGATGCCACTTGATTTAGGAAGATAGGAACAGAAATACAAGAAAGCTGAGTAAGCGTCTCTGTCAAGCAGTGGTTCTACCATGTGAAAGGCCTTAAGTGGTGGGTTAGACGGGAAATGTAGATCTACAGAAAGATCCTCGAAGCTCCTAGTGGTTTGCTCATGAACTTTGGGGAAGAACGGGAAAGCGGAAAGAAAGCAGCTCCAGAGGTGAAGAAATTGTAAACAGGAATCCCAAGAGAAGAACCAATGTTCATCGCTGAAGTGCAGAACAGATCGATGATCAAAACTACATAGGAGGTTTGTGAGACTTCCTTGAGCGCTAAAGCCAATATGGCGTCGTTGAGCCGCAAGCTGCGAGGCGTGTAAGACGCTTGCTTTAATACAAAACGTAACTTACGTTAAGTTATTAAATCAAGGTTAAGTAGCATTTATATTTAAAATATAATATGATTTTAACAAAATTATTAAAAAATAAATAATAAAACTTATTTAATGATAAAAATAATATAAACATCTTATAAATATAAAATAAAAAGTTTTTGTTTAAAAATATGTAGGATTATAAAAATATTACAAATTAGAGACTAAAATAAATAATTTCATTTAAAAAATATTTAAAATAAAATAAATTCATTTATTAAAGAATTTATAAAAAAATATATTACTTTTCACAGCACGGAAATCCGTGCATTGTAAAAGTAAAGGTGTAAAAGAAAATTTTTTTTATTCTTTTACACCGAACGGAAATCCATGCGGTGTAAAAGTAAAGGTGTAAAATAAAAGATTTTTTTATTCTATTATACCACACTTAAATCCGTGCGGTGTAAAAGTAAATGTGTAAAAGAAATTGTTTTTTTAAAATATTAATTAAAGAGTATATATTATTTTTAAAAATATTAATAAAAGAATTTATAACTTTTATATTTTGTAACTATTAGTATATTAATAATAAATTTATTATTTTCTAATAATTACAAAATTATTATTATTATTTTTAACATTTCGTAATTATTTTTAATATATTTATTATTATTCATTTTAATTTTGTAATTATATTTGATAAATTTTAATAAAATTATATTATACTTGAAAATAAAAAATTAATCCACATTTTTAATGAATTATCAATAAACATTTAATAATTTTAAATATAACATGAATTTAAATAAAATAATTTTTAAAAAATTAATAAATTATGAACCTACTTTTTAGAGCGAATGAGATTCTATGCGGTCTAAAAAGATACATTATTCGAATGCTCTTATCCTCAATTGAATGTGGTATGCTTTTATTTAAAAAAATAAATAGATTTTAGTTTCTTTTAAAATATATTTTAAATAGCACATGGATAAATTTTTAGTTAAAATGTTTGATGACAGTAGGATAGATTTTAAAATATTATTATATAATATCTCGTAATTATCATTTAATAAATTATTATTTTAATATTTATTATATATTTACTTTCTATTTGTCAAAATAGAAATTTTAATAATACTAATTTTTATTTTCGCAATTAATAAAAAATAAAGTATTATTATTAAAATTATAATTTATTAAATAATAATTACGAAATTAAAAAATAATAATAATAATTTATTTCTAGATTTATTAAAATTTCATAATTTATTATAACAATAATATTTATTTCTTAAACATACTAAATCTTATACATTTTAAAAAAAATCTTACGTTTTAGATCGCAGGGATTCGGTGTGATTTAAAAAGATAGCTCATTCGACCGCTCTTATCCTCAATTGAACATGTTAGCTTTTATTTAAAAAATAAATAGATTTGAATTCCACTCGAATGGAAGTGATTAAAATTTTAAAAAAATATCTTCTGTATAATATATTATATATTATATTTGACGTTCGAATGATTTATCCAACATTCAAATAGCAAACCTTTTAGACCGCACGGGAGTCCGGGCAGTTTAAAAGGTATTTATTTATAATAAATAAATAATTATAAAATATATTATAATTATTAAGTTTTATTTTTATTTAATATTTTCTTTTTAAATATATAAAATTAATATATTAATTTTTAATATGTTATATAAATATATAATATAATATATTAATATATTGCTTCCATTTGAATGGAAGCAACGTCAGTTCGAATGGAGGTGAAAAAATTTAAAAAAATACTTTTTAAACCGCACAGATTCCCTACGGTTTAAAAAGCATATTTGGAGGTCTTCAATCGAATTCATGTATGCCTCATTCGAATGAAAACAGACATCCATTAAAGATCCGTTGGTCTAGGTGAAAAATTCTACGTTTTATAAACTTCCATGGCGAATTTGATCCTTGAAAAACTTCAGGATACACAGTGCTCCAATGTATATACTTCCGTGGCAAAAATGCTACTTAACTCTTAAATCAAATATAATCATTATTTAGTAACTTATTTCCTCGTACCAAGAATATAAAGTTCTTGCTTCTGATTAAATTTATTATATTCTGAAGTTACCAATATATGCAGTAAGACAGTTTGCAAAATGAGCTCTAGAGATGGCAATATACAACCATCCACACATAAATAAAAGAGGCGATATAGAGATATGTAGGGATATATGTTAACTCACAACTCTTCCCGATGATTCATCACAAAAATTATCACCTGAAAAGTGTTAAATTGATATAATGAGACAAAAGTCCCAGTAATTGACAATCTTACTTAAAAGGCATACAAGCAAATGTCGATGAGAGATAGAGAATTAATTGTATATGAAAACGATTTCACAGGTAATACTAAACTTTTCTAATAATTCATAATTATCTCTATACACCTTCCACATAATACATGTATATTAATACCAATATAATCATTTACCACCATCTCCAAGATCAATTGGATCAATATCCACGTAACCGCTTTCCTTAATGATTGACACGCATATTTATCAATTCATATTAACATGGATTTCATGCTTGCATCATCGCAAAATTTTATAGGAAATCATTTTACAGAGATTTATCATTATTATGTTTTCCCTTATTCCTCCTAGCCTTATTTCCTCTAACTGAACCCATGGGCTAGTATAATTCAACGAGCTCACCGGTAAGTGATGTAGACTGGCCAAGTACCACAAAGCACAAGACCGGACCATGTGTTCCACCTTTCACATCGTAGGGGTGTCATAAGCCCTCATCACAATGGGCACAGGATCATTCGGTGTACAGCTGAAAGTCCTCAAACCTTATTTCCTCTTTAAGCATGCTAGATATTCACCCCCTATTTTCTCTTTAATAGCCTCCCATTAATAACCACATCCTCCTCTCCCAATACCAAAATTTTCATGTTATAATCTTTAAGCAAGGCATGTACACAATTTATCATCAATATGTATTCACGCATGAATAGTCACTGGCACATTCCAACCAATAGTTTCATGCTTAAAAACTTCCTTAGAGTCAAAACAATATTTTATCTGAAGTATGTTGCCAATACAACACATAAATCCGAGGACCACAAACTTCGCAATGCATTTTCAATATTATCAATATAAAGTTTATCAAATAATAATATTTTCTTCATAATAAATTCAAAATCACTCACCAAACATGTCTCAAGTATGCATAATAAGTAGAAAGCGGTTACTTTTTATCCAGTAAGGAAATATTATGACAAAAGCAATCTCGTGTCCAACACCAACAATTTCTACAATTAGTCTATACAATTACGCATTATCACATATTAGTTTATTTCTTCAATATTTTCTCATATTTTGATTTCATAAAGATCCCAAATACTTAATAAATCCTCAAATATTTTAATTTTTAAATATCTAAATATTGCAAACTACAATTTTACTAAATTTGCAAATTCTATTTTCAAGCTTTAAAAATCAAACTAAAGAAATTCATTATTACCTCTATACATATCAATTAGAATATCTGAATCTTACCCTCCTCCTCCTTATTCTCCTTCATCTCTCCTTTCTTCCCCTTTCCACCAGCTACCATATCTGAAACCCATCAAATCTGATTCACCACCATCCACCCCCTGTTTTTTAGAGTAACTCAGTCGACCCCTAACTCGGCGGGTCGACCGAGTTACTACCGGGTTGGTCTGAGTTGGACTGAGTCACCATGACCCAGGTTCAATCCCCAACTTGGATCGGATTGCCGGCCGAGTCACCGATTTCCCGCTTGACTCGGTCTGTCCGGTCTGAGTTTCTGAACCTTGCTCATGAGTCCTCATATTTATAGAACTCATGTGGAGTGCTTTAAAATTAAGATTAATCTTTTATTAATCTTCAAAATACAAATTTGATAAAGATATTCAAGATTAATCTTTATTAATATTGAAATTTGAATTTCAAAAGATATCCAATATTAATCTTTATTAATCTTGATATTCAAATTATAAAATTCAAATTATGAAATTTGAATTCTAAAATTTGAATTTGCATTAATCTTGATTTGATCATATCATATCCATTTAATTAATCCAAATAATGATCCAACAAATTTTTCTTAATTTATCTTTATAAATTAAATCAATGTTAGTTATTTAATTAATCAAATAAATTAAATATTAAAACTAACATACATTAATGTTATCTATATAATATTAATGTAATTTCTAATTATAGATATAATTCAAAAAACCCTAGAATTAAAGCACGTATTGGGTAATTCTTGCTACGACCCTTTAGACCTATATGATGTTGGCAGTGGGTAAAAATGAGTATTAGTCCACAAATCGCAAGCGGCCTCTAACAAGACATTGCGATTACCCAAATCATATGGGGATCGTTAATGCGATACAACTTTTTATGCAACCACATGACGCCCCTTTTGTTACACGATATCTCGGCCAAGGATGAGGCATGAATGATGTTATCCTCCTACTCCTGACCATTACTTTCCGATCCCTGAGTAGTCTAATCTCAGAAACAAAAACTCCTTTTCGTTACAATATGTCCATGCATTTCTCAGGCTGACTCATTAAGGGGCCCGGTAATATCTCTCAACTAATGCGAGGGACAAATCTCATCTTGATCACTCACATTTTTTCACATAAAAGACCCTTAGCTCGATTATAGCCTTTATTATCACCTGGTTAAAGGTGACTTTTGACAGAGTCAAAACTTAGCAACTCTCATGTAGGAATCCATGATGATCTTAGGTCAAAGGACGTGGTGACGTGATTACATATGAGATAAGCTAATAACTTAATTCATGCAGTTTTTTATAGCCGGTCGGTCCAGCACCTTGTACTTGTAACGTCCCATCAACCAAAAAAAATAGAGATAAACTTTGGTGTGCACGGCAGCTTGGCGCAGGAAATGGGGAGGTTGCCTGTGGGAGATGAACATGGGGAGTGGTTCATTAGCTTGTTAATTAAAAAAATGATTGAGGCGCCGGTTGTAGGGGTTATAAATACCCCCACATGCACTCTCCACACACACACATTTTCACATACGCGCGCGCACCCATTTCCACCGAGAGTGAGAGGGACGCTAGGGAGAGGAAGAGAGAGAAGGGGTGCTAGAGAGAGAGGGAGAAGTGTAACACTCCTTAATTTCCCCCTTTAGCTTCATTTTATATTAGTATGGAACCACTATTAGGCCTTGGTTAGCTTAGAATGGCCAAATGAAATGAAGTTGAAAATTTCAATTCGAGGTTATTATTCATCAATTTTAGGCCCAACTTTGAAAATTCATAACTAATTCTAGAAAAATCGAAATTGAGTGGTTCCATTTTCTATTTGAAGCTTATAAGATCCTCTACAGGGAAAAAATACTAATTTTGTCAAAAACTTGCCCAATTGATGCAGTTTACTTCATGAAAATGTACTGTTTATATGGTCATTTTTCATTTTTTTTCAAGTTTTTCCTTAATTTTTCTTCAAAATTTGGATGACCATAACTTGTCATACAAAACTCCAAATTCAGTTTTCTTTATCTCATTTTAAACCTTTCAATATGAACTATTTTTCTATAAAATTTTAGCTCATTTCAAGTTTATTTACCATATTTCACGACAGCCCAAAGTTAAGGATTTGGTAAGCATCTTAACTTCTTTTTGTGAAACTTTACCATTTCAATTTTTCCCTCAAGCATACTCAACTTATCCAAACCATTTATACATGATTAGGTATGCATTCACATACATTTAAGGCATGCATTCATACATCTTTAACCACTAATCATATAGGGGTTTAATTTTACATAACTACATAAAACACTTAAACATGAAACTACATCATGATACATGATTCAACAAGCCAAAAAAATATCATCATGCATACTCTAATACTCAATCATCTTGCTCTTACCCTTGTTGTAGCTTCCACCTAAAATGGTTAGTTGGGGGAAATAATGAGATTTTTGAAAATCCCAATAGTAAAACTATCTAACACACTTTATAAAATGCATGACAACTTTCAACATAAGTGTGGATTCATAAAAGTGGAACATGTAACATTTAAATGCATATGGCCATAGCATACAAAAGCACACGTTCACACTTTCATCATCACAAATTTTCAATACGAGTCATGCATAACACAATAAACATTTTCATAACAATTTAGATTAGAGTTATATGGTTTTGCTACCTCTTTCTTTTAGCTCTCTTTGAACTTTAAAGCTCTCTTGTTCCATTTTCTCAAGAGCATATACATCATTCTCAAATAATCATCAACACAAAAGAATTCTAAAAACGCGATATAGCCTCTCTTGCGGATTTATAGATGGTTTTGTGGATTTCGATATGGTTTTTATGGATTTTGAGATGCTTTTGTATCGGCTTGCTGCACCATTGGGGGAACAAAGTTCTCAAACAAGCACAATATTTTAGCAATGAAGTTTTTTACATAAGATATTTAAATGACTTATTTATAACATTATGTGCATCTCTATTTTATTTTGTCCTAGTTGACACCTCATTAGCACACGTCAGTATGTACGATGAGTTGGAATTGGTTACAGAGACTGTAATATCCATAATTTCTCTGCTAGCTGAATTAAATTCTAGTTCAATAATTAAGAAATGAATTAGAGACCAGGGATAGACAGTTCATAAAGAAAGGAAGGTTATGGGCAAGTCTCAAAGTTAGATCTGGCCTGATGAATGGAATTCCGTAGGAATTCCAAAGTTAAGTGTGTTTGTCCTGGAGTAATGTGAGGATGGGTAACTTATAGAAAGGGACCCATATGTCATTTAATAAAAAACCAAGGGCATACAGGTCTTTCAGTATTAAAAGTAAGGGCAAAATGGTAATTTTGCAAAAAGTAGAGAAAGTAAGGGCAAAAAGGGGAAAAATAATTATTTAAGGTATCAAGAGCCCTCCAAAAATTTAGAGAAAAATATTAAAAATCCAATGAATTTTGTAGTATTTAATAAAATTATTATCCAGTGTACGATTAAGGCGATTTCCCGAAAATTGGGAAAAGACCCAAAAATCCCCGAAATATAATTATTTCAAAAATTAATTTTGAAAAATCTAGAGGGCATTTTGGAAAAAGGAAAAGGGCTAGAAAATCAGTGAAAATGTAGTATTTTTCAAGGCCATAAAAGAATTTTGCTCTCCGATTGTACGTTTTCAGGGATTTTGTACAGGATAAATTAATCCTGTAAAATTTGAGAAAAGTAAAGGGTATTTTGGGGATAATGAAATTTCCAAATTCAAGATGAAATTATGGAGAATAAATAAGAAGGAAAATATCTCCAGAAAAGTAGAAAAAGATTTACCGGAATAAAGTAAAGTTTACCGGTAAAAAGTGCAATCGGTAAAAGTAACCGAATGGGATCCAATTTGGTTAGAGTAACCAGATTGTAACCAGAAATTTACAGCCATGATTATCACTTTTTAAGGGCCAATGAGAAGCTAACAAGTGGCACATATGTGGCTTCATATCAACCATTAGATTAAGGTTATTATACAAGATGCTATCTTAGCCATTAAACCCATTTAAACATGAATTAATAAAGCAAATAATTCCCTTCATTCCAGCCCATTTGCACCGACTCATCATCAAAAAGAGAGGAGAAAGGTTAAAAAATCAAGAGAAATTGTTAGAGGAGAGATAGAAGGTGAATAGTAACTTTCAAGAACTTCAATCCGCCGAAACACTATCGAATCGGCGTTTTCTCTCAAAGTGTCCTTCACAAACCTTCTTCTACTCATCCTAAGCTTCATTTCTATTGTTTCGGATTTCCATTTGGAGCTGTTTGGTGCCGTCTCCCTTGCTGGAGTACTGCCGGATTTCCGAATCGATTGCGGAAACGCGTAGAGGTGAGCATAAGCTTCCTTTTGAACCGATTGGTTTGTTGATTGGATGAGTTTTTGTAGGGCTTGGGTACTGTTCATATTCGTCTAAGGGCTGATTTTGAAGGTTTAATCATGTATTTATTGTTAGATTATGATTTATGATGATATTGGGTCAAGTTGTTGGACAAAATTCTGAATTTGTGAATTGTTGTAGAAAACCCTGATTTTCTGGCTGAACAGAACGTTATGAAGAAGTAGGAATTCTGTAATTTTGATGATTCCATTGGATTTATAAGGCAAAATTGTGTTGGTATACAAGTGTTCATGATTTTTAGATGCTTGTATATGAATCTGGAATTTTTGGAAGTTGAAGAGTAAGTGCTGTGTAATTCATTTTCTGGAGGCAGTATAATTGTAACGTGTTTTTGTGTGGTCAAATGTTAACCAATGACTATGAAACTTTCCAGAATTAAAGTAGACTTATCAAGCTTTAATTTGATAGGTCATATTGGTTAATTGGATTTGTGTGCTGGGAGGTATGAAGTTTTGAAGTTTAAGTACCAAATCTGGAACAAATCCTAGCACAGTTGGGTAAACTGAGAATTCTGGAATTCTGGGTGCATAAATGCCAGCAGATAATATTGTTCATGTAAAGAGGACTTAAAGAGCTTCACATAGGAAGTTAAACCACCCCAACTGGATTTCTATAGAATTAATTATGATTTTTCAAAGTTTGGTCAAAATGCTGACAGCTCTTGATTACCATGCGAATTTGAGAAAGAAAGTGACCAAATGTAATTTGTAGAAACTCCAAGGGTGAAAGTAAGCCTTTAGGGCTAATGTGGCCCATTGGGCTTTCACTTTTCATGACTCTAATAATGTCATTACT